>CM024263.1:17733019-17758243 GCA_013621005.1 Aeschynomene evenia | reverse complement strand
AGCTCAATACACTCAATTAGGACCAAAATAGGCTCATTACATCATCCTTTGGTTATCTACAACATCCTAGTGACTAAATGGAGCCATTGACCAAAGTAAGACCAAATGAAGCTCAATACACTCAATTAGGACCAAAATAGGCTCATTACATCATCCTTTTTATCTAAACCTTCCTAGTGACTAAAATGGAGCCATTGACCAAGTAAGAAATGAAGCTCAATACACTCAATTAGGACCAAAATAGGCTCATTACATCATCCTTTGGTTATCTACAACATCCTAGTGACTAAAATGGAGCCATTGACCAAAGTAAGACCAAATGAAGCTCAATACACTCAATTAGGACCAAAATAGGCTCATTACATCATCCTTTGTTTATCTAAACCTTCCTAGTGACTAAAATGGAGCCATTGACCAAAGTAAGACCAAATGAAGCTCAATACACTCAATTAGGACCAAATAGGCTCATTACATCATCCTTTGTTATCTACAACATCCTAGTGACTAAAATGGAGCCATTGACCAAAGTAAGACCAAATGAAGCTCAATACACTCAATTAGGACCAAAATAGGCTCATTACATCATCCTTTGTTATCTAAACTAGTGACTAAAATGGAGCCATTGACCAAAGTAAGACCAAATGAAGCTCAATACACTCAATTAGGACCAAATAGGCTCATTACATCATCCTTTGTTATCTAAACTAGTGACTAAAATGGAGCCATTGACCAAAGTAAGACCAAATGAAGCTCAATACACTCAATTAGGACCAAAATAGGCTCATTACATCATCCTTTGTTTATCTAAACCTTCCTAGTGACTAAAATGGAGCCATTGACCAAAGTAAGACCAAATGAAGCTCAATACACTCAATTAGACCAAAATAGGCTCATTACATCATCCTTTGGTTATCTACAACATCCTAGTGACTAAAATGGAGCCATTGACCAAAGTAAGACAAATGAAGCTCAATACACTCAATTAGGACCAAAATAGGCTCATTACATCATCCTTTGGTTATCTAAACATCCTAGTGACTAAAATGGAGCCATTGACCAAGTAAGACCAAATGAAGCTCAATACTCAATTAGGACCAAAATAGGCTCATTACATCATCCTTTGGTTATCTACAACATCCTAGTGACTAAAATGGAGCCATTGACCAAAGTAAGACCAAATGAAGCTCAATAAACTCAATTAGGACCAAAATAGGCTCATTACATCATCCTTTGTTTATCTAAACCTTCCTAGTGACTAAAATGGAGCCATTGACCAAAGTAAGACCAAATGAAGCTCAATACACTCAATTAGGACCAAAATAGGCTCATTACATCATCCTTTGGTTATCTACAACATCCTAGTGACTAAAATGGAGCCATTGACCAAAGTAAGACCAAATGAAGCTCAATACACTCAATTAGGACCAAAATAGGCTCATTACATCATCCTTTGTTTATCTAAACCTTCCTAGTGACTAAAATGGAGCCATTGACCAAGTAAGACAAATGAAGCTCAATACACTCAATTAGCCAAAAATAGGCTCATTACATCATCCTTTGGTTATCTACAACATCCTAGTGACTAAAATGGAGCCATTGACCAAAGTAAGACAAATGAAGCTCAATACACTCAATTAGGACCAAATAGGCTCATTACATCATCCTTTGGTTATCTACAACATCCTAGTGACTAAAATGGAGCCATTGACAAAGTAAGACCAAATGAAGCTCAATACACTCAATTAGGACAAAATAGGCTCATTACATCATTCTTTGTTTATCTAAACCTTCCTAGTGACTTTGACCAAAGTAAGACCAAATGAAGCTCAATACACTCAATTAGACCAAAATAGGCTCATTACATCATCCTTTGCCTAGTGACTAAAATGGAGCCATTGACCAAAGTAAGACCAAATGAAGCTCAATAAACTCAATTAGGACCAAAATAGGCTCATTACATCATCCTTTGTTATCTACAACATCCTAGTGACTAAAATGGAGCCATTGACCAAAGTAAGACAAATGAAGCTCACTCAATTAGGACCAAAATAGGCTCATTACATCATCCTTTGTTTATCTAAACCTTCCTAGTGACTAAAATGGAGCCATTGACCAAAGTAAGACCAAATGAAGCTCAATACACTCAATTAGGACAAAATAGGCTCATTACATCATCCTTTGGTTATCTACAACATCCTAGTGACTAAAATGGAGCCATTGACCAAAGTAAGACCAAATGAAGCTCAATACACTCAATTAGGACCAAAATAGGCTCATTACATCATCCTTTGTTTATCTAAACCTTCCTAGTGACTAAAATGGAGCCATTGACCAAGTAAGACAAATGAAGCTCAATACACTCAATTAGACCAAAATAGGCTCATTACATCATCCTTTGGTTATCTACAACATCCTAGTGACTAAAATGGAGCCATTGACCAAAGTAAGACCAAATGAAGCTCAATACACTCAATTAGGACCAAAATAGGCTCATTACATCATCCTTTGTTTATCAACCTTCCTAGTGACTAAAATGGAGCCATTGACCAAAGTAAGACCAAATGAAGCTCAATACACTCAATTAGGACCAAAATAGGCTCATTACATCATCCTTTGGTTATCTACAACTTCCTAGTGACTAAAATGGAGCCATTGACCAAAGTAAGACCAAATGAAGCTCAATACACTCAATTAGGACCAAAATAGGCTCATTACATCATCCTTGTTTATCTAAACTTCCTAGTGACTAAAATGGAGCCATTGACCAAAGTAAGACCAAATGAAGCTCAATACACTCAATTAGGACCAAAATAGTCTCATTACATCATCTTTGGTTATCTACAACATCCTAGTGACTAAAATTGAGCCATTGACCAAGTAAGACCAATGAAGCTCAATACACTCAATTAGGACCAAAATAGGCTCATTACATCATCCTTTGTTTATCTAAACCTTCCTAGTGACTAAAATGGAGCCATTGACCAAAGTAAGACCAAATGAAGCTCAATACACTCAATTAGGACCAAATAGGCTCATTACATCATCCTTTGTTTATCTAACCTTCCTAGTGACTAAAATGGAGCCATTGACCAAGTAAGACCAAATGAAGCTCAATACACTCAATTAGGACCAAAATAGGCTCATTACATCATCCTTTGTTTATCTAACCTTCCTAGTGACTAAAATGGAGCCATTGACCAAAGTAAGACCAAATAAAATGGAGCCATTGACCAAAGTAAGACCAAATGAAGCTCAATACACTCAATTAGGACCAAAATAGGCTCATTACATCATCCTTTGTTTATCTAAACCTTCCTAGTGACTAAAAATGGAGCCATTGACCAAGTAAGACAAATGAAGCTCAATACACTCAATTAGGACCAAAATAGGCTCATTACATCATCCTTTGGTTATCTAAACATCCTAGTGACTAAAATGGAGCCATTGACCAAAGTAAGACCAAATGAAGCTCAATACACTCAATTAGGACCAAAATAGGCTCATTACATCATCCTTTGGTTATCTACAACATCCTAGTGACTAAAATGGAGCCATTGACCAAAGTAAGACCAAATGAAGCTCAATACACTCAATTAGGACCAAAATAGGCTCATTACATCATCCTTTGTTTATCTAAACCTTCCTAGTGACTAAAATGGAGCCATTGACCAGAGTAAGACAAAATGAAGCTCAATACACTCAATTAGCACCAAAATAGGCTCATTACATCATCCTTTGGTTATCTACAACATCCTAGTGACTAAAATGAGCCATTGACCAAATAAGACCAAATAAAGCTCAATAAACTCAATTAGGACCAAAATAGGCTCATTACATCATCCTTTGGTTATCTACAACATCCTAGTGACTAAAATGGAGCCATTGACCAAAGTAAGACCAAATGAAGCTCAATACACTCAATTAGGACCAAAAGGCTCATTACATCATCCTTTGTTTATCTAAACCTTCCTAGTGACTAAAATGGAGCCATTGACCAAGTAAGACAAAATGAAGCTCAATACACTCAATTAGCACCAAAATAGGCTCATTACATCATCCTTTGGTTATCTACAACATCCTAGTGACTAAAATGGAGCCATTGACCAAAGTAAGACCAAATGAAGCTCAATACACTCAATTAGACCAAAATAGGCTCATTACATCATCCTTTGTTTATCTAAACCTCCTAGTGACTAAATGGAGCCATTGACCAAAGTAAGACAAATGAAGCTCAATACACTCAATTAGGACCAAAATAGGCTCATTACATCATCCTTTGTTATCTACAACATCCTAGTGACTAAAATGGAGCCATTGACCAAATAAGACAAAATAAAGCTCAATACACTCAATTAGGACCAAAATAGGCTCATTACATCATCCTTTGTTTCTAAACTTCCTAGTGACTAAAATGGAGCCATTGACCAAAGTAAGACCAAATGAAGCTCAATAGGACCAAAATAGGCTCATTACATCATCCTTTGGTTATCTACAACATCCTAGTGACTAAAATGGAGCCATTGACCAAATAAGACCAAATGAAGCTCAATACACTCAATTAGGACCAAAATAGGCTCATTACATCATCCTTTGTTTATCTAAACCTTCCTACTGACTAAAATGGAGCCATTGACCAGAGTAAGACAAAATGAAGCTCAATACACTCAATTAGCACCAAAATAGGCTCATTACATCATCCTTTGGTTATCTACAACATCCTAGTGACTAAAATGGAGCCATTGACCAAAGTAAGACCAAATGAAGCTCAATACACTCAATTAGGACCAAAAAGGCTCATTACATCATCCTTTGGTTACAACATCCTAGTGACTAAAATGGAGCCATTGACCAAAGTAAGACCAAATGAAGCTCAATACACTCAATAGGACCAAATAGGCTCATTATCAAAACCTTCCTAGTGACTAAAATGGAGCCATTGACCAAAGTAAGACAAAGAAGCTCAATACACTCAATTAGCACCAAAATAGGCTCATTACATCATCCTTTGTTATCTACAACATCCTAGTGACTAAAATGGAGCCATTGACCAAAGTAAGACCAAATGAAGCTCAATACACTCAATTAGGACCAAAATAGGCTCATTACATCATCCTTTGTTTATCTAAACCTTCCTAGTGACTAAAATGGAGCCATTGACCAGAGTAAGACAAAAAGCTCAATACACTCAATTAGCACCAAAATAGGCTCATTACATCATCCTTTGGTTATCTACAACATCCTAGTGACTAAAATGGAGCCATTGACCAAAGTAAGACCAAATGAAGCTTAATACACTCAATTAGGACCAAATTACATCATCCTTTGGTGACTAAAATGGAGCCATTGACCAAAGTAAGACCAAATGAAGCTCAATACACTCAATTAGGACCAAAATAGGCTCATTACATCATCCTTTGGTGTGACTAAAATGGAGCCATTGACCAAAAAGACCAAATAAAGCTCAATACTCAATTAGGACCAAAATAGGCTCATTACATCATCCTTTGTTTATCTAAACCTTCCTAGTGACTAAAATGGAGCCATTGACCAAAGTAAGACCAAATGAAGCTCAATTAGGACCAAAATAGGCTCATTACATCATCCTTTGGTTATCTACAACATCCTAGTGACTAAAATGGAGCCATTGACCAAAGTAAGACCAAATGAAGCTCAATACACTCAATTAGGACCAAAATAGGCTCATTACATCATCCTTTGTTTATCTAAACCTTCCTACTGACTAAAATGGAGCCATTGACCAGAGTAAGACAAAATGAAGCTCAATACACTCAATTAGCACCAAAATAGGCTCATTACATCATCCTTTGGTTATCTACAACATCCTAGTGACTAAAATGGAGCCATTGACCAAAGTAAGACAAATGAAGCTCAATACACTCAATTAGGACCAAAATAGGCTCATTACATCATCCTTTGGTTATCTACAACATCCTAGTGACTAAAATGGAGCCATTGACCAAAGTAAGACCAAATGAAGCTCAATACACTCAATTAGGACCAAATAGGCTCATTACATCATCCTTTGTTTATCTAAACCTTCCTAGTGACTAAAATGGAGCCATTGACCAAGTAAGACAAAATGAAGCTCAATACACTCAATTAGCACCAAAATAGGCTCATTACATCATCCTTTGGTTATCTACAACATCCTAGTGACTAAAATGGAGCCATTGACCAAAGTAAGACCAAATGAAGCTCAATACACTCAATTAGGACCAAAATAGGCTCATTACATCATCCTTTGTTTATCTAAACCTTCCTAGTGACTAAAATGGAGCCATTGACCAAAGTAAGACCAAATGAAGCTCAATACACTCAATTAGGACCAAAATAGGCTCATTACATCATCCTTTGGTTATCTACAACATCCTAGTGACTAAAATGGAGCCATTGACCAAAGTAAGACCAAATGAAGCAATACAACTCAAATTAGGACCAAAATAGGCTCATTACATCATCCTTTGGTTATCTACAACATCCTAGTGACTAAAATGGAGCCATTGACCAAAGTAAGACCAAATGAAGCTCAATACACTCAATTAGGACCAAATAGGCTCATTACATCATCCTTTGTTTTCTAAACCTTCCTAGTGACTAAAATGGAGCCATTGACCAAAGTAAGACAAAATGAAGCTCAATACACTCAATTAGGACCAAAATAGGCTCATTACATCATCCTTTGGTTATCTACAACATCCTAGTGACTAAAATGGAGCCATTGACCAAAGTAAGACCAAATGAAGCTCAATACACTCAATTAGGACCAAAATAGGCTCATTACATCATCCTTTGTTTATCTAAACCTTCCTACTGACTAAAATGGAGCCATTGACCAAGTAAGACAAAATGAAGCTAATACACTCAATTAGCACCAAAATAGGCTCATTACATCATCCTTTGGTTATCTACAACATCCTAGTGACTAAAATGGAGCCATTGACCAAAGTAAGACCAAATGAAGCTCAATACACTCAATTAGGACCAAAATAGGCTCATTACATCATCCTTTGGTTATCTACAACATCCTAGTGACTAAAATGGAGCCATTGACCAAAGTAAGACCAAATGAAGCTCAATACACTCAATTAGGACCAAAATAGGCTCATTACATCATCCTTTGTTTATCTAAACCTTCCTAGTGACTAAAATGGAGCCATTGACCAAGTAAGACAAATGAAGCTCAATACACTCAATTAGCACCAAAATAGGCTCATTACATCATCCTTTGGTTATCTACAACATCCTAGTGACTAAAATGGAGCCATTGACCAAAGTAAGACCAAATGAAGCTCAATACACTCAATTAGGACCAAAATAGGCTCATTACATCATCCTTTGTTTATCTAAACCTTCCTAGTGACTAAAATGGAGCCATTGACCAAGTAAGACAAAATGAAGCTCAATACACTCAATTAGCACCAAAATAGGCTCATTACATCATCCTTTGGTTATCTACAACATCCTAGTGACTAAAATGGAGCCATTGACCAAAGTAAGACCAAATGAAGCTCAATACACTCAATTAGACCAAAATAGGCACATTACATCATCCTTTGGTGACTAAATGGAGCCATTGACCAAAGTAAGACCAAATGAAGCTCAATACACTTAATTAGGACCAAAATAGGCTCATTACATCATCCTTTGGTTATCTACAACATCCTAGTGACTAAAATGGAGCCATTGACCAAATTAAGACCAAATAAAGCTCAATAAACTCAATTAGGACCAAAATAGGCTCATTACATCATCCTTTGTTTATCTAAACCTTCCTAGTGACTAAAATGGAGCCATTGACCAAAGTAAGACCAAATGAAGCTCAATTAGGACCAAAATAGGCTCATTACATCATCCTTTGGTTATCTACAACATCCTAGTGACTAAAATGGAGCCATTGACCAAAGTAAGACCAAATGAAGCTCAATACACTCAATTAGGACCAAAATAGGCTCATTACATCATCCTTTGTTTATCTAAACCTTCCTACTGACTAAAATGGAGCCATTGACCAAGTAAGACAAAATGAAGCTCAATACACTCAATTAGCACCAAAATAGGCTCATTACATCATCCTTTGGTTATCTACAACATCCTAGTGACTAAAATGGAGCCATTGACCAAAGTAAGACCAAATGAAGCTCAATACACTCAATTAGGACCAAAATAGGCTCATTACATCATCCTTTGGTTATCTACAACATCCTAGTGACTAAAATGGAGCCATTGACCAAAGTAAGACCAAATGAAGCTCAATACACTCAATTAGGACCAAAAAGGCTCATTACATCATCCTTTGTTTATCTAAACCTCCTAGTGACTAAAATGGAGCCATTGACCAAGTAAGACCAAATGAAGCTCAATTTAGAAAATAGGCTCATTACATCATCCTTTGGTTATCTACAACATCCTAGTGACTAAAATGGAGCCATTGACCAAAGTAAGACCAAATGAAGCTCAATACACTCAATTAGGACCAAAATAGGCTCATTACATCATCCTTTGTTTATCTAAACCTTCCTACTGACTAAAATGGAGCCATTGACCAAGTAAGACAAAATGAAGCTCAATACACTCAATTAGCACCAAATTACATCATCCTTTGGTTATCTACAACATCCTAGTGACTAAAATGGAGCCATTGACCAAAGTAAGACAAATGAAGCTCAATACACTCAATTAGGACCAAAATAGGCTCATTACATCATCCTTTGGTTATCTACAACATCCTAGTGACTAAAATGGAGCCATTGACCAAAGTAAGACCAAATGAAGCTCAATACACTCAATTAGGACCAAAATAGGCTCATTACATCATCCTTTGTTTATCTAAACCTTCCTAGTGACTAAAATGGAGCCATTGACCAAGTAAGACAAAATGAAGCTCAATACACTCAATTAGCACCAAAATAGGCTCATTACATCATCCTTTGGTTATCTACAACATCCTAGTGACTAAAATGGAGCCATTGACCAAAGTAAGACCAAATGAAGCTCAATACACTCAATTAGGACCAAAATAGGCTCATTACATCATCCTTTGTTATCTACAACATCCTAGTGACTAAAATGGAGCCATTGACCAAAGTAAGACCAAATGAAGCTCAATACACTCAATTAGGACCAAAATAGGCTCATTACATCATCCTTTGTTTATCTAAACCTCCTAGTGACTAAAATGGAGCCATTGACCAAAGTAAGACAAAATGAAGCTCAATACACTCAATTAGGACCAAAATAGGCTCATTACATCATCCTTTGGTTATCTACAACATCCTAGTGACTAAAATGGAGCCATTGACCAAAGTAAGACCAAATGAAGCTCAATACACTCAATTAGGACCAAAATAGGCTCATTACATCATCCTTTGTTTATCTAAACCTTCCTAGTGACTAAAATGGAGCCATTGACCAAGTAAGACAAAATGAAGCTCAATACACTCAATTAGGACCAAAATAGGCTCATTACATCATCCTTTGGTTATCTACAACATCCTAGTGACTAAAATGGAGCCATTGACCAAAGTAAGACCAAATGAAGCTCAATACACTCAATTAGGACCAAAATAGGCTCATTACATCATCCTTTGTTTATCTAAACCTTCCTACTGACTAAAATGGAGCCATTGACCAAGTAAGACAAAATGAAGCTCAATACACTCAATTAGCACCAAAATAGGCTCATTACATCATCCTTTGGTTATCTACAACATCCTAGTGACTAAAATGGAGCCATTGACCAAAGTAAGACAAATGAAGCTCAATACACTCAATTAGGACCAAAATAGGCTCATTACATCATCCTTTGGTTATCTACAACATCCTAGTGACTAAAATGGAGCCATTGACCAAAGTAAGACCAAATGAAGCTCAATACACTCAATTAGGACCAAAATAGGCTCATTACATCATCCTTTGTTTATCTAAACCTCCTAGTGACTAAAATGGAGCCATTGACCAAGTAAGACAAAATGAAGCTCAATACACTCAATTAGCACAAAATAGGCTCATTACATCATCCTTTGGTTATCTACAACATCCTAGTGACTAAAATGGAGCCATTGACCAAAGTAAGACCAAATGAAGCTCAATACACTCAATTAGGACCAAAATAGGCTCATTACATCATCCTTTGTTTATCTAAACCTTCCTAGTGACTAAATGGAGCCATTGACCAAAGTAAGACCAAATGAAGCTCAATACACTCAATTAGGACCAAAATAGGCTCATTACATCATCCTTTGGTTATCTACAACATCCTAGTGACTAAAATGGAGCCATTGACCAAAGTAAGACCAAATGAAGCTCAATACACTCAATTAGGACCAAAATAGGCTCATTACATCATCCTTTGTTTATCTAAACCTCCTAGTGACTAAAATGGAGCCATTGACCAAAGTAAGACCAAATGAAGCTCAATACACTCAATTAGGACCAAAATAGGCTCATTACATCATCCTTTGGTTATCTACAACATCCTAGTGACTAAAATGGAGCCCATTGACCAAAGTAAGACCAAATGAAGCTCAATCAATTAGGACCAAAATAGGCTCATTACATCATCCTTTGTTATCTAGACTAAAATGGAGCCATTGACCATGAAGCTCAATACACTCAATTAGCACCAAAATAGGCTCATTACATCATCCTTTGGTTATCTACAACATCCTAGTGACTAAAATGGAGCCATTGACCATAAGACCAAATGAAGCTCAATACACTCAATTAGGACCAAAATAGGCATTACATCATCCTTTGGTTATCTACAACATCCTAGTGACTAAAATGGAGCCATTGACCAAAGTAAGACCAAATGAAGCTCAATACACTCAATTAGGACCAAAATAGGCTCATTACATCATCCTTTGTTTATCTAAACCTTCCTAGTGACTAAAATGGAGCCATTGACCAAGTAAGACAAAATGAAGCTCAATACACTCAATTAGCACCAAAATAGGCTCATTACATCATCCTTTGGTTATCTAACATCCTAGTGACTAAAATGGAGCCATTGACCAAAGTAAGACCAAATAAAGCTCAATACACTCAATTAGGACCAAAATAGGCTCATTACATCATCCTTTGGTTATCTACAACATCCTAGTGACTAAAATGGAGCCATTGACCAAAGTAAGACCAAATGAAGCTCAATACACTCAATTAGGACCAAAATAGGCTCATTACATCATCCTTTGTTTATCTAAACCTTCCTAGTGACTAAAATGGAGCCATTGACCAGAGTAAGACAAAATGAAGCTCAATACACTCAATTAGCACCAAAATAGGCTCATTACATCATCCTTTGGTTATCTACAACATCCTAGTGACTAAAATGGAGCCATTGACCAAAGTAAGACCAAATGAAGCTCAATACACTCAATTAGGACAAAATAGGCTCATTACATCATCCTTTGTTTATCTAAACCTTCCTAGTGACTATAATGGAGCCATTGACCAAAGTAAGACCAAATGAAGCTCAATACACTCAATTAGGACCAAAATAGGCTCATTACATCATCCTTTGGTTATCTACAACATCCTAGTGACTAAAATGGAGCCATTGACCAAAGTAAGACCAAATAAAAGCTCAATAACTCAATTAGGACCAAAATAGGCTCATTACATCATCCTTTGTTTATCTAAACCTTCCTAGTGACTAAAATGGAGCCATTGACCAAAGTAAGACCAAATGAAGCTCAATAGGACCAAAATAGGCTCATTACATCATCCTTTGGTTATCTACAACATCCTAGTGACTAAAATGGAGCCATTGACCAAAGTAAGACCAAATGAAGCTCAATACACTCAATTAGGACCAAAATAGGCTCATTACATCATCCTTTGTTTATCTAAACCTTCCTAGTGACTAAAATGGAGCCATTGACCAAGTAAGACAAATGAAGCTCAATACACTCAATTAGCACCAAAATAGGCTCATTACATCATCCTTTGTTATCTACAACATCCTAGTGACTAAAATGGAGCCATTGACCAAAGTAAGACCAAATGAAGCTCAATACACTCAATTAGGACCAAAATAGGCTCATTACATCATCCTTTGGTTATCTACAACATCCTAGTGACTAAAATGGAGCCATTGACCAAAGTAAGACCAAATGAAGCTCAATACACTCAATTAGGCTCATCATCATCCTTTGTTTATCTAAACCTTCCTAGTGACTAAAATGGAGCCATTGACCAAAGTAAGACAAATGAAGCTCAATACACTCAATTAGCACCAAAATAGGCTCATTACATCATCCTTTGGTTATCTACAACATCCTAGACTAAAATGGAGCCATTGACCAAAGTAAGACCAAATGAAGCTCAATACACTCAATTAGGACCAAATAGGCTCATTGCATCATCCTTTGTTTATCTAAACCTTCCTAGTGACTAAAATGGAGCCATTGACCAAAGTAAGACAAATGAAGCTCAATACACTCAATTAGGACCAAAATAGGCTCATTACATCATCCTTTGGTTATCTACAACATCCTAGTGACTAAAATGGAGCCATTGACCAAAGTAAGACCAAATGAAGCTCAATACACTCAATTAGGACCAAAATAGGCTCATTACATCATCCTTTGTTATCTAAACCTTCCTAGTGACTAAATGGAGCCATTGACCAAGTAAGACCAAATGAAGCTCAATACACTCAATTAGGACCAAAATAGGCTCATTACATCATCCTTTGGTTATCTACAACATCCTAGTGACTAAAATGGAGCCATTGACCAAATAAGACCAAATAAAGCTCAATACACTCAATTAGGACCAAAATAGGCTCATTACATCATCCTTTGTTTATCTAAACCTTCCTAGTGACTAAAATGGAGCCATTGACCAAAGTAAGACCAAATGAAGCTCAATTTAGGACCAAAATAGGCTCATTACATCATCCTTTGGTTATCTACAACATCCTAGTGACTAAAATGGAGCCATTGACCAAAGTAAGACCAAATGAAGCTCAATACACTCAATTAGGACCAAAATAGGCTCATTACATCATCCTTTGTTTATCTAAACCTCCTAGTGACTAAATGGAGCCATTGACCAAGTAAGACCAAATGAAGCTCAATACACTCAATTAGGACCAAAATAGGCTCATTACATCATCCTTTGTTATCTACAACATCCTAGTGACTAAAATGGAGCCATTGACCAAAGTAAGACCAAATGAAGCTCAATACACTCAATTAGGACCAAAATAGGCTCATTACATCATCCTTTGGTTATCTACAACATCCTAGTGACTAAAATGGAGCCATTGACCAAAGTAAGACCAAATGAAGCTCAATACACTCAATTAGGACCAAATAGGCTCATTACATCATCCTTTGTTATCTAAACCTCCTAGTGACTAAAATGGAGCCATTGACCAAGAGTAAGACAAAATGAAGCTCAATACACTCAATTAGCACCAAAATAGGCTCATTACATCATCCTTTGATCTACAACATCCTAGTGACTAAAATGGAGCCATTGACCAAAGTAAGACCAAATGAAGCTCAATACACTCAATTAGGACCAAAATAGGCTCATTACATCATCCTTTGTTTATCTAAACCTTCCTAGTGACTAAAATGGAGCCATTGACCAAAGTAAGACAAATGAAGCTCAATACACTCAATTAGTGACTAAAATGGAGCCATTGACCAAAGTAAGACCAAATGAAGCTCAATACACTCAATTAGGACCAAAATAGGCTCATTACATCATCCTTTGGTTATCTACAACATCCTAGTGACTAAAATGGAGCCATTGACCAAAGTAAGACCAAATGAAGCTCAATACACTCAATTAGGACCAAAATAGGCTCATTACATCATCCTTTGTTTATCTAAACCTTCCTAGTGACTAAAATGGAGCCATTGACCAGAGTAAGACAAATGAAGCTCAATACACTCAATTAGCACCAAAATAGGCTCATTACATCATCCTTTGGTTATCTACAACATCCTGACTAAAATGGAGCCATTGACCAAAGTAAGACCAAATGAAGCTCAATACACTCAATTAGGACCAAATAGGCTCATTGCATCATCCTTTGTTTATCTAAACCTTCCTAGTGACTAAAATGGAGCCATTGACCAGAGTAAGACAAAATGAAGCTCAATACACTCAATTAGCACCAAAATAGGCTCATTACATCCTTTGGTTATCTACAACATCCTAGTGACTAAAATGGAGCCATTGACCAAAGTAAGACCAAATGAAGCTTAATACACTCAATTAGGACCAAAATAGGCACATTACATCATTTGCTAGTGACTAAATGGAGCCATTGACCAAAGTAAGACCAAATGAAGCTCAATACACTTAATTAGGACCAAAATAGGCTCATTACATCATCCTTTGGTTATCTACAACATCCTAGTGACTAAAATGGAGCCATTGACCAAAGTAAGACCAAATAAAGCTCAATAAACTCAATTAGGACCAAAATAGGCTCATTACATCATCCTTTGTTTATCTAAACCTCCTAGTGACTAAAATGGAGCCATTGACCAAAGTAAGACCAAATGAAGCTCAATTAGGACCAAAATAGGCTCATTACATCATCCTTTGGTTATCTAACATCCTAGTGACTAAAATGGAGCCATTGACCAAAGTAAGACCAAATGAAGCTCAATACACTCAATTAGGACCAAAATAGGCTCATTACATCATCCTTTGTTTATCTAAACCTTCCTACTGACTAAAATGGAGCCATTGACCAGAGTAAGACAAAATGAAGCTCAATACACTCAATTAGCACCAAAATAGGCTCATTACATCATCCTTTGGTTATCTACAACATCCTAGTGACTAAAATGGAGCCATTGACCAAAGTAAGACCAAATGAAGCTCAATACACTCAATTAGGACCAAAATAGGCTCATTACATCATCCTTTGGTTATCTACAACATCCTAGTGACTAAAATGGAGCCATTGACCAAAGTAAACCAAATGAAGCTCAATACACTCAATTAGGACCAAATAGGCTCATTACATCATCCTTTGTTTATCTAAACCTTCCTAGTGACTAAAATGGAGCCATTGACCAAAGTAAGACAAATGAAGCTCAATACACTCAATTAGACCAAAATAGGCTCATTACATCATCCTTTGGTTATCTACAACATCCTAGAGACTAAAATGGAGCCATTGACCAAAGTAAGACCAAATGAAGCTCAATACACTCAATTAGGACCAAAATAGGCTCATTACATCATCCTTTGTTTATCTAAACCTTCCTAGTGACTAAAATGGAGCCATTGACCAAAGTAAGACCAAATGAAGCTCAATACACTCAATTAGAAATAGGCTCATTACATCATCCTTTGGTTATCTAACATCCTAGTGACTAAAATGGAGCCATTGACCAAAGTAAGACAAATGAACAATACACTCAATTAGGACCAAAATAGGCTCATTACATCATCCTTTGTTATCTACAACATCCTAGTGACTAAAATGGAGCCATTGACCAAAGTAAGACCAAATGAAGCTCAATACACTCAATTAGGACCAAATAGGCTCATTACATCATCCTTTGTTATCTAAACCTTCCTAGTGACTAAAATGGAGCCATTGACCAAGTAAGACCAAATGAAGCTCAATACACTCAATTAGACCAAAATAGGCTCATTACATCCTTTGGTTATCTACAACATCCTAGTGACTAAAATGGAGCCATTGACCAAAGTAAGACCAAATGAAGCTCAATACACTCAATTAGGACCAAAATAGGCTCATTACATCATCCTTTGTTATCTAAACCTTCCTAGTGACTAAAATGGAGCCATTGACCAGAGTAAGACAAATGAAGCTCAATACACTCAATTAGACCAAAATAGGCTCATTACATCATCCTTTGTTATCTACAACATCCTAGTGACTAAAATGGAGCCATTGACCAAAGTAAGACAAATGAAGCTCAATACACTCAATTAGGACCAAAATAGGCTCATTACATCATCCTTTGGTTATCTACAACATCCTAGTGACTAAAATGGAGCCATTGACCAAGTAAGACCAAATGAAGCTCAATACACTCAATTAGGACCAAAATAGGCTCATTACATCATCCTTTGTTTATCTAAACCTTCCTAGTGACTAAAATGGAGCCATTGACCAAGTAAGACAAAATGAAGCTCAATACACTCAATTAGACCAAAATAGGCTCATTACATCATCCTTTGGTTATCTACAACATCCTAGTGACTAAAATGGAGCCATTGACCAAAGTCAAATGAAGCTCAATACACTCAATTAGGACCAAAATAGGCTCATTACATCATCCTTTGTTTATCTAAACCTTCCTACTGACTAAATGGAGCCATTGACCAGAGTAAGACAAAATGAAGCTCAATACACTCAATTAGGCTCATTACATCATCCTTTGGTTATCTACAACATCCTAGTGACTAAAATGGAGCCATTGACCAAAGTAAGACCAAATGAAGCTCAATACACTCAATTAGGACCAAAATAGGCTCATTACATCATCCTTTGTTTATTAAACCTTCCTAGTGACTAAATGGAGCCATTGACCAAAGTAAGACCAAATGAAGCTCAATACACTCAATTAGGACCAAAATAGGCTCATTACATCATCCTTTGGTTATCTACAACATCCTAGTGACTAAAATGGAGCCATTGACCAAGTAAGACCAAATAAAGCTCAATAAACTCAATTAGGACCAAAATAGGCTCATTACATCATCCTTTGTTTATCTAAACCTTCCTAGTGACTAAAATGGAGCCATTGACCAAAGTAAGACAAAATGAACTCAATTAGGACCAAAATAGGCTCATTACATCATCCTTTGGTTATCTACAACATCCTAGTGACTAAAATGGAGCCATTGACCAAAGTAAGACCAAATGAAGCTCAATACACTCAATTAGGACCAAAATAGGCTCATTACATCATCCTTTGTTTATCTAAACCTTCCTACTGACTAAAATGGAGCCATTGACCAGAGTAAGACAAAATGAAGCTCAATACACTCAATTAGACCAAATAGGCTCATTACATCATCCTTTGGTTATCTACAACATCCTAGTGACTAAAATGGAGCCATTGACCAAAGTAAGACCAAATGAAGCTCAATACACTCAATTAGGACCAAAATAGGCTCATTACATCATCCTTTGGTTATCTAAACATCCTAGTGACTAAAATGGAGCCATTGACCAAAGTAAGACCAAATGAAGCTCAATACACTCAATTAGGACCAAATAGGCTCATTACATCATCCTTTGTTTATCTAAACCTTCCTAGTGACTAAAATGGAGCCATTGACCAAAGTAAGACAAAATGAAGCTCAATACACTCAATTAGACCAAAATAGGCTCATTACATCATCCTTTGGTTATCTACAACATCCTAGTGACTAAAATGGAGCCATTGACCAAAGTAAGACCAAATGAAGCTCAATACACTCAATTAGGACCAAAATAGGCTCATTACATCATCCTTTGTTTATCTAAACCTTCCTACTGACTAAAATGGAGCCATTGACCAGAGTAAGACAAAATGAAGCTTATACACTCAATTAGCACCAAAATAGGCTCATTACATCATCCTTTGGTTATCTACAACATCCTAGTGACTAAAATGGAGCCATTGACCAAAGTAAGACCAAATGAAGCTCAATACACTCAATTAGGACAAAATAGGCTCATTACATCATCCTTTGGTTATCTACAACATCCTAGTGACTAAAATGGAGCCATTGACCAAAGTAAGACCAAATGAAGCTCAATACACTCAATTAGGACCAAAATAGGCTCATTACATCATCCTTTGTTTATCTAAACCTTCCTTGACTAAAATGGAGCCATTGACCCAAATGAAGCTCAATACACTCAATTAGACCAAAATAGGCTCATTACATCATCCTTTGGTTATCTAAACATCCTAGTGACTAAAATGGAGCCATTGACCAAAGTAAGACAAATGAAGCTCAATACACTCAATTAGGACCAAAAATAGGCTCATTACATCATCCTTTGGTTATCTAAACATCCTAGTGACTAAAATGGAGCCATTGACCAAAGTAAGACAAATGAAGCTCAATACACTCAATTAGGACCAAAATAGGCTCATTACATCATCCTTTGGTTATCTACAACATCCTAGTGACTAAAATGGAGCCATTGACCAAAGTAAGACCAAATGAAGCTCAATAAACTCAATTAGGACCAAAATAGGCTCATTACATCATCCTTTGTTTATCTAAACCTTCTAGTGACTAAAATGGAGCCATTGACCAAAGTAGACCAAATGAAGCTCAATACACTCAATTAGGACCAAAATAGGCTCATTACATCATCCTTTGGTTATCTACAACATCCTAGTGACTAAAATGGAGCCATTGACCAAAGTAAGACCAAATGAAGCTCAATACACTCAATTAGGACCAAAATAGGCTCATTACATCATCCTTTGTTTATCTAAACCTTCCTAGTGACTAAAATGGAGCCATTGACCAAGTAAGACCAAATGAAGCTCAATACACTCAATTAGGACCAAAATAGGCTCATTACATCATCCTTTGGTTATCTAAACATCCTAGTGACTAAAATGGAGCCATTGACCAAAGTAACCAAATGAAGCTCAATACACTCAATTAGGACCAAATAGGCTCATTACATCATCCTTTGTTTATCTAAACCTTCCTAGTGACTAAAATGGAGCCATTGACCAAAGTAAGACCAATGAAAACTCAATTAGGACCAAAATAGGCTCATTACATCATCCTTTGTTTATCTAAACCTTCCTAGTGACTAAAATGGAGCCATTGACCAAAGTAGACCAAATGAAGCTCAATACACTCAATTAGGACCAAAATAGGCTCATTACATCATCCTTTGTTTATCTAAACCTTCCTAGTGACTAAAATGGAGCCATTGACCAAAGTAAGACCAAATGAAGCTCAATAACTCAATTAGGACCAAAATAGGCTCATTACATCATCCTTTTTTATCAACCTTCCTAGTGACTAAAATGGAGCCATTGACCAAAGTAAGACCAAATGAAGCTCAATACACTCAATTAGGACCAAATAGGCTCATTACATCATCCTTTGTTTATCTAAACCTTCCTAGTGACTAAAATGGAGCCATTGACCAAAGTAAGACCAAATGAAGCTCATAAACTCAATTAGGACCAAAATAGGCTCATTACATCATCCTTTGTTTATCTAAACCTTCCTAGTGACTAAAATGGAGCCATTGACCAAAGTAAGACCAAATGAAGCTCAATACACTCAATTAGGACCAAATAGGCTCATTACATCATCCTTTCTTTATCTTCCTAGTGACTAAATGGAGCCATTGACCAAAGTAAGACCAAATATAAACTCAATTAGGACCAAATAGGCTCATTACATCATCCTTTGTTTATCTAAACCTTCCTAGAGACTAAAATGGAGCCATTGACCAAGTAAGACAAAATGAAGCTCAATACACTCAATTAGGACCAAAATAGGCTCATTACATCATCCTTTGGTTATCTACAACATCCTAGTGACTAAAATGGAGCCATTGACCAAAGTAAGACCAAATGAAGCTCAATACACTCCATTAGGACCAAAATAGGCTCATTACATCATCCTTTGTTTATCTAAACCTTCCTAGTGACTAAAATGGAGCCATTGACCAAGTAGACCAAATGAAGCTCAATACACTCAATTAGACCAAAATAGGCTCATTACATCATCCTTTGGTTATCTTCCTAGTGACTAAAATGGAGCCATTGACCAAAGTAAGACCAAATGAAGCTCAAACTCAATTAGGACCAAAATAGGCTCATTACATCATCCTTTGTTTATCTAAACTTCCTAGTGACTAAAATGGAGCCATTGACCAAAGTAAAATGAAGCTCAATACACTCAATTAGGACCAAAATAGGCTCATTACATCATCCTTTGGTTATCTACAACATCCTAGTGACTAAAATGGAGCCATTGACCAAAGTAAGACCAAATGAAGCTCAATACACTCAATTAGGACCAAAATAGGCTCATTATCATCCTTTGTTTATCTAAACCTTCCTAGTGACTAAAATGGAGCCATTGACCAAGTAGACCAAATGAAGCTCAATACACTCAATTAGGACCAAAATAGGCTCATTACATCATCCTTTGGTTATCTACAACATCCTAGTGACTAAAATGGAGCCATTGACCAAAGTAAGACCAAATGAAGCTCAATACACTCAATTAGGACCAAAATAGGCTCATTACATCATCCTTTGTTTATCTAAACCTTCCTACTGACTAAAATGGAGCCATTGACCAGAGTAAGACAAAATGAAGCTCAATACACTCAATTAGACCAAAATAGGCTCATTACATCATCCTTTGGTTATCTACAACATCCTAGTGACTAAAATGGAGCCATTGACCAAAGTAAGACCAAATGAAGCTCAATACACTCAATTAGGACCAAATAGGCTCATTACATCATCCTTTGTTTATCTAAACCTTCCTAGTGACTAAAATGGAGCCATTGACCAAAGTAAGACCAAATATAAACTCAATTAGGACCAAAATAGGCTCATTACATCATCCTTTGTTTATCTAAACCTTCCTAGAGACTAAAATGGAGCCATTGACCAAAGTATGACCAAATGAAGCTCAATACACTCAATTAGGACCAAAATAGGCTCATTACATCATCCTTTGTTTATCTAAACCTTCCTAGTGACTAAAATGGAGCCATTGACCAAAGTAAGACCAAATGAAGCTCAATAAACTCAATTAGGACCAAAATAGGCTCATTACATCATCCTTTCTTTCAAAACCTTCCTAGTGACTAAAATGGAGCCATTGACCAAAATAAGACCAAATGAAGCTCAATACACTCTATTAGGACCAAATAGGCTCATTACATCATCCTTTGTTTATCTAAACCTTCCTAGTGACAAAATGGAGTCATTGACCAAGTAAGACCAAATGAAGCTCAATAAACTCAATTAGGACCAAAATAGGCTCATTACATCATCCTTTGTTTATCTAAACCTTCCTAGTGACTAAAATGGAGCCATTGACCAAAGTAAGACCAAATGAAGCTCAATACACTCTATTAGGACCAAATAGGCTCATTACATCATCCTTTTTTATCTAAACCTTCCTAGTGACTAAAATGGAGCCATTGACCAAAGTAAGACCAAATATAAACTCAATTAGGACCAAAATAGGCTCATTACATCATCCTTTGTTTATCTAAACCTTCCTAGAGACTAAAATGGAGCCATTGACCAAGTAAGACAAATGAAGCTCAATACACTCAATTAGGACCAAATAGGCTCATTACATCATCCTTTGGTTATCTACAACATCCTAGTGACTAAAATGGAGCCATTGACCAAAGTAAGACCAAATGAAGCTCAATACACTCAATTAGGACCAAAATAGGCTCATTACATCATCCTTGTTTATCTAAACCTTCCTACTGACTAAAATGGAGCCATTGACCAGAGTAGACCAAATGAAGCTCAATACACTCAATTAGACCAAAATAGGCTCATTACATCATCCTTTGGTATCTACAACATCCTAGTGACTAAAATGGAGCCATTGACCAAAGTAAGACCAAATGAAGCTCAATACACTCAATTAGGACCAAAAATAGGCTCATTACATCATCCTTTGTTTATCTAAACCTTCCTAGTGACTAAAATGGAGCCATTGACCAAGTAAGAAATGAAGCTCAATACACTCAATTGACCAAAATAGGCTCATTACATCATCCTTTGGTTATCTACCCTAGTGACTAAAATGGAGCCATTGACCAAAGTAAGACCAAATGAAGCTCAATACACTCAATTAGGACCAAAATAGGCTCATTACATCATCCTTTGGTTATCTACAACATCCTAGTGACTAAAATGGAGCCATTGACCAAAGTAAGACCAAATGAAGCTCAATACACTCAATTAGGACCAAAATAGGCTCATTACATCATCCTTTGGTTATCTAAAATCCTAGTGACTAAAATGGAGCCATTGACCAAAGTAGACCAAATGAAGCTCAATACACTCAATTAGGACCAAATAGGCTCATTACATCATCCTTTGTTTATCTAACCTTCCTACTGACTAAAATGGAGCCATTGACCAGAGTAAGACCAAATGAAGCTCAATACACTCAATTAGACCAAAATAGGCTCATTACCATCCTTTGTTATCTAAACATCCTAGTGACTAAAATGGAGCCATTGACCAAAGTAAGACCAAATGAAGCTCAATAACTCAATTAGGACCAAAATAGGCTCATTACATCATCCTTTGTTTTATCTAAAACCTTCCTAGTGACTAAAATGGAGCCATTGACCAAATAAGACCAAATGAGCTCATACACTCATTAGGACCAAATAGGCTCATTACATCATCCTTTGTTTATCTAAACCTTCCTAGTGACAAAATGGAGCTTGACCAAAGTAAGACCAAATGAAGCTCAATAACTCAATTAGGACCAAAATAGGCTCATTACATCATCCTTTGTTTATCTAAACTTCCTAGTGACTAAAATGGAGCCATTGACCAAAGTAAGACCAAATGAAGCTCAATACACTCAATTAGGACCAAATAGGCTCATTACATCATCCTTTGTTTATCTAAACCTTCCTAGTGAAAAATGGAGCCATTGACCAAAGTAAGACCAAATGAAGCTCAATACTCAATTAGGACCAAAATAGGCTCATTACATCATCCTTTGTTTATCTAAACCTTCCTAGTGACTAAAATGGAGCCATTGACCAAAGTAAGACCAAATGAAGCTCAATACACTCAATTAGGACCAAAATAGGCTCATTACATCATCCTTTGGTTATCTACAACATCCTAGTGACTAAAATGGAGCCATTGACCAAAGTAAGACCAAATGAAGCTCAATACACTCAATTAGGACCAAAATAGGCTCATTACATCATCCTTTGTTTATCTAAACCTTCCTACTGACTAAAATGGAGCCATTGACCAGAGTAAGACCAAATGAAGCTCAATACACTCAATTAGGACCAAAATAGGCTCATACATCATCCTTTGGTTATCTACAACATCCTAGTGACTAAAATGGAGCCATTGACCAAAGTAAGACCAAATGAAGCTCAATACACTCATTAGGACCAAAATAGGCTCATTACATCATCCTTTGTTTATCTAAACCTTCCTACTGACTAAATGGAGCCATTGACCAGAGTATGACAAATGAAGCTCAATACACTCAATTAGCACCAAAATAGGCTCATTACATCATCCTTTGGTTATCTACAACATCCTAGTGACTAAAATGGAGCCATTGACCAAAGTAAGACCAAATGAAGCTCATACACTCAATTAGGACCAAAATAGGCTCATTACATCATCCTTTGTTTATCTAAACCTTCCTAGACTAAAATGGAGCCATTGACCAAGTAAGACAAAATGAAGCTCAATACACTCAATTAGCACCAAAATAGGCTCATACATCATCCTTTGGTTATCTACAACATCCTAGTGACTAAAATGGAGCCATTGACCAAAGTAAGACCAAATGAAGCTCAATAACACTCAATTAGGACCAAAATAGGCTCATTACATCATCCTTTGGTTATCTAACATCCCTAGTGACTAAAATGGAGCCATTGACCAAAGTAAGACCAAATGAAGCTCAATACACTCAATTAGGACCAAATAGGCTCATTACATCATCCTTTGTTATCTAAACCTTCCTAGTGACTAAAATGGAGCCATTGACCAAAGTAAGACCAAATGATAAACTCAATTAGGACCAAAATAGGCTCATTACATCATCCTTTGTTTATCTAAACCTTCCTAGAGACTAAAATGGAGCCATTGACCAAAGTATGACCAAATGAAGCTCAATACACTCAATTAGGACCAAAATAGGCTCATTACATCATCCTTTGTTTATCTAAACCTTCCTAGTGACTAAAATGGAGCCATTGACCAAAGACCAAATGAAGCTCAATAAACTCAATTAGGACCAAAATAGGCTCATTACATCATCCTTTCTTATCAAAACCTCCTAGTGACTAAAATGGAGCCATTGACCAAAGAAGCTCAATACACTCTATTAGGACCACAATAGGCTCATTACATCATCCTTTGTTTATCTAAACCTTCCTAGTGACAAAATGGAGCATTGACCAAAGTAAGACAAATGAAGCTCAATAAACTCAATTAGGACCAAAATAGGCTCATTACATCATCCTTTGGTTATCTAAAACCTTCCTAGTGACTAAAATGGAGCATTGACCAAAGTAAGACCAAATGAAGCTCATACACTCATTAGGACCAAAATAGGCTCATTACATCATCCTTTGTTTATCTAAACCTTCCTAGTGACTAAAATGGAGCCATTGACCAAAGTAAGACCAAATCAATACACTCAATTAGGACCAAATAGGCTCATTACATCATCCTTTGTTTATCTAAACCTTCCTAGAGACTAAAATGGAGCCATTGACCAAGTAAGACAAAATGAAGCTCAATACACTCAATTAGGACCAAAATAGGCTCATTACATCATCCTTTGGTTATCTACAACATCCTAGTGACTAAAATGGAGCCATTGACCAAAGTAAGACCAAATGAAGCTCAATACACTCATTAGGACCAAAATAGGCTCATTACATCATCCTTTGTTTTCTAAACCTTCCTACTGACTAAAATGGAGCCATTGACCAAGTAAGACCAAATGAAGCTCAATACACTCAATTAGGACCAAAATAGGCTCATACATCATCCTTTGTTATCTACAACATCCTAGTGACTAAAATGGAGCCATTGACCAAAGTAAGACCAAATGAAGCTCAATACACTCAATAGGACCAAAATAGGCTCATTACATCATCCTTTGTTTATCTAAACCTTCCTACTGACTAAAATGGAGCCATTGACAAAGTAAGACCAAATGAAGCTCAATACACTCAATTAGGACCAAAATAGGCTCACATCATCCTTTGGTTATCTAATAGTGACTAAAATGGAGCCATTGACCAAAGTAAGACAAATGAAGCTCAATACACTCAATTAGGACCAAAATAGGCTCATTACATCATCCTTTGGTTATCTACAACATCCTAGTGACTAAAATGGAGCCATTGACCAAAGTAAGACCAAATGAAGCTCAATAAACTCAATTAGGACCAAAATAGGCTCATTACATCATCCTTTGTTATCTAAACCTTCTTAGTGACTA
>CM024263.1:17688429-17730462 GCA_013621005.1 Aeschynomene evenia | reverse complement strand
GGCTCATTACATCATCCTTTTGTTATCTACAACATCCTAGTGACTAAAATGGATGAATTGATCAAAGTAAGACCAAATGAAACTCAATACACTCAAGTAGGACCAAAATAAGCTCATTACATCATCCTTTGGATATCTAGAACATCCTAGTGACTAAAATGGAGCCATTGACCAAAGTAAGACCAAATGAAGCTCAATACACTCAATTAGGACGAAAATACGCTCATTACATCATCCATTGGTTATCTACAACCTAGTGAGTAAAATGGAGCCATTGATCAAAGTAAGACCAAATGAAGCTCAATACACTCTATTAGGACCAAAATAGGGTCATTATATTATCCTTAGGTTACCTACACCTTTCTAGTGACTAAAATGGATGAATTCACCAAACTAAGACCAAATCAAGCTCAATACACTAAATTAGAACCAAAATAAGTTCATTACACCATTTTTTGGATATCTACAACATCCTAGTGACTAAAATGGATGAATTGATCAAAGTAAGACCAAATGAAGCTTAATACATCAATTAGGACCAAAATAGGCTCATTACAGCAACCTTTGGCTACCTACACCTTCCTAGTGGCTAAAATGGATCAGTTGACCAAAGTAAGACCAAATGAAGCTCAATACACTCAATTAGGACCAAAATAGGCTCATTTCAACATTCTTTGGTTATCTACAACATCCTAGTGACTAAAATGGATGAATTGATCAAATAAGACCAAATGAAGCTTAATACACTCAATTAGCACCAAAATAGGCTCATTACATCAACCTTTGGTTACGTACACCTTCCTAGTGACTAAAATGGGTCAGTTGACCAAAGTAAGACCAAATGAAGCTCAATACACTCAATTAGGACCAAAATAGGTTCATTGCACCATCTTTTGGTTATCTACAACATTCTAGTGACTAAAATGGAGGCATTGACCAAAGTAAGATGAAATGAAGCTCAATACACTCAAGACAAAAATAGGCTCATTACATCATCCTTTGGTTACCTACACCTTCCTAGTGACTAAAATGGATGATTGACCAAAGTAAGACCAAATGAAGCTCAATACACTCAATTAGGACCAAAATAGGCTCATTACACCATGCTTTGGTTATCTACAACATCCTAGTGACTAAAATGGATGAATTGATCAAATAAGACCAAATGAAGCTTAATACACTCAATTAGGACCAAATAGGCTCATTACATCAACCTTTGGTTACCTACACCTTCCTATTGACTAAAATGAGTCAGTTGACCAAAGTAAGACCAAATGAAGCTCAATACACTCAATTAGGACCAAAATAGGCTCATTACAACATCCTTTGGTTATCTACAACATCCTAGTGACTAAAATGGATGACTTGACCAAAGTAAGACCAAATGAAGCTCAATTCACCCAATTAGGACCAAAATAGGCTCATTACACCATCCTTTGGTTATCTACAACATCCTAGTGACTAAAATGGAGCCATTGACCAAAGTAAGACCAAATAAAGCTCAATGCACTCAATTAGGACGAAAATAGGCTCATTACATCATCCTTTGGTTATCTACAACATCCTAGTGAGTAAAATGGAGCCATTGATTAAAGTAAGACCAAATGAAGCTCAATACACTTAATTAGGACCAAAATAGGGTCATTATATCATCCTTAGGTTACCTACACCTTTCTAGTGACTAAAATGGATGAGTTGACCAAAGTAAGACCAAATGAAGCTCAATACACTCAATTAGGACCAAAATAGGCTCATTACACCATCCTTTGGTTATCTACAACATCCTAGTGACTAAAATGGAGCCATTGACAAAAGTAAGACCAAATGAAGCTCAATACACTCAATTAGGACCAAAATAGGCTCATTACATCATCCTTTGGTTATCTACAACATCTTAGTGACTAAAATGGATGAGTTGACAAAAGTAAGACCAAATGAAGCTCAATACACTCAATTAGGACCAAAATAGGCTCATTACAACATCCTTTGGTTATCTACAACATCCTAGTGACTAAAATGGATGAATTGACCAAAGTAAGACCAAATGAAGCTCAATTCACCCAATTAGGACCAAAATAGGCTCATTACACCATCCTTTGGTTATCTACAACATCCTAGTGACTAAAATGGAACCATTGACCAAAGTAAGGCCAAATGAAGCTCAATGCACTCACTTAGGACCATAATAGGCTCATTACATCATCCTTTTGTTATCTACAACATCCTAGTGACTAAAATGGATGAATTGATCAAAGTAAGACCAAATGAAGCTCAATACACTCAAGTAGGACCAAAATAAGCTCATTACATCATCCTTTGGATATCTAACACATCCTAGTGACTAAAATGGAGCCATTGACCAAAGTAAGACCAAATGAAGCTCAATACACTCAATTAGGACGAAAATAGGCTCATTACATCATCCATTGGTTATCTACAACATCCTAGTTAGTAAAATGGAGCCATTGATCAAAGTAAGAAAAGGAAGCTCAATACACTCTATTAGGACCAAATAGGGTCATTATATTATCCTTAGGTTACCTACACCTTCTAGTGACTAAAATGGATGAGTTGACCAAAGTAAGACAAATCAAGCTCAATACACTAAATTAGAACCAAAATAAGTTCATTACCATTTTTTGGATATCTACAATATCCTAGTGACTAAAATGGATGAATTGATCAAAGTAAGACCAAATGAAGCTTAATACACTCAATTAGGACCAAAATAGGCTCATTACAGCAACCTTTGGCTACCTACACCTTCCTAGTGGCTAAAATGGATCAGTTGACCAAAGTAAGACCAAATGAAGCTCAATACACTCAATTAGGACCAAAATAGGCTCATTACCCCATGCTTTGGTTATCTACAACATCCTAGTGACTAAAATGGATGAATTGTTCAAATAAGACCAAATGAAGCTTAATACACTCAATTAGGACCAAAATAGGCTCATTACATCAACCTTTGGTTACCTACACCTTGCTAGTGACTAAAATGAGTCAGTTGACCAAAGTAAGACCAAATGAAGCTCAATACACTCAATTAGGACCAAAATAGGGTCATTATATCATCCTTAGGTTACCTACACCTTTCTAGTGACTAAAATGGATGAATTCACCAAAGTAAGACCAAATGAAGCTCAATACACTCAATTAGGAGCAAAATAGGCTCATTACACTATCCTTTGGTTATCAACAACATCCTAGTGACTAAAATGGAGCCATTGACCAAAGTAAGACCAAATGAAGCTCAATACACTTAAGTAGGACCAAAATAGGCTCATTACATCATCCTTTGGATATCTACAACATCCTAGTGACTAAAATGGAGCCATTGACCAAAGTAAGACCAAATGAAGCTCAATACACTCAATTAGGACGAAAATAGGCTCATTACATCATCCATTGGTTATCTACAACATCCTAGTGAGTAAAATGGAGCCATTGATCAAAGTAAGACCAAATGAAGCTCAATACACTCTATTAGGACCAAAATAGGGTCATTATATTATCCTTAGGTTACCTACACCTTTCTAGTGACTAAAATGGATGAGTTGACCAAAGTAAGACCAAATCAAGCTCAATACACTAAATTAGAACCAAAATAAGTTCATTACACCATTTTTTGGATATCTACAACATCCTAGTGACTAAAATGGTTGAATTGATCAAAGTAAGACCAAATGAAGCTTAATACACTCAATTAGGACCAAAATAGGCTCATTACAGCAACCTTTGGCTACCTACACCTTCCTAGTGGCTAAAATGGATCAGTTGACCAAAGTAAGACCAAATGAAGCTCAATACACTCAATTAGGACCAAAATAGGCTCATTTCAACATTCTTTGGTTATCTACAACATCCTAGTGACTAAAATGGATGAATTGATCAAATAAGACCAAATGAAGCTTAAAACACTCAATTAGGACCAAAATAGGCTCATTACATCAACCTTTGGTTACCTACACCTTCCTAGTGACTAAAATGGGTCAGTTGACCAAAGTAAGACCAAATGAAGCTCAATACACTCAATTAGGACCAAAATAGGTTCATTGCACCATCTTTTGGTTATCTACAACATCCTAGTGACTAAAATGGAGGCATTGACCAAAGTAAGATGAAATGAAGCTCAATACACTCAATTAGAACAAAAATAGGCTCATTACATCATCCTTTGGTTACCTACACCTTCCTAGTGACTAAAATGGATGAATTGACCAAAGTAAGACCAAATGAAGCTCAATACACTAAATTAGGACCAAAATAGGCTCATTACATCATCCTTTGGTTATCTACAACATCCTAGTGACTAAAATGGAGCCATTGACCAAAGTAAGACCAAATAAAGCTCAATACACTCAATTAGGACCAAAATAGGCTCATTACACCATGCTTTGGTTATCTACAACATCCTAGTGACTAAAATGGATGAATTGATCAAATAAGACCAAATGAAGCTTAATACACTCAATTAGGACCAAAATAGGCTCATTACATCAACCTTTGGTTACCTACACCTTCCTAGTGACTAAAATGAGTCAGTTGACCAAAGTAAGACCAAATGAAGCTCAATACACTCAATTAGGACCAAAATAGGCTCATTACAACATCCTTTGGTTATCTACAATATCCTAGTGACTAAAATGGATGAATTGACCAAAGTAAGACAAAATGAAGCTCAATTCACCCAATTAGGACCAAAATAGGCTCATTACACCATCCTTTGGTTATCTACAACATCCTAGTGACTAAAATGGAGCCATTGACCAAAGTAAGACCAAATAAAGCTCAATGCACTCAATTAGGACGAAAATAGGCTCATTACATCATCCATTGGTTATCTACAGCATCCTAGTGAGTAAAATGGAGCCATTGATTAAAGTAAGACCAAATGAAGCTCAATACACTCAATTAGGACCAAAATAGGGTCATTATATCATCCTTAGGTTACCTACACCTTTCTAGTGACTAAAATGGATGAGTTGACCAAAGTAAAACCAAATGAAGCTCAATACACTCACTTAGGACCAAAATAGGCTCATTACACCATCCTTTGGTTATCTACAACATCCTAGTGACTAAAATGGAGCCATTGACAAAAGTAAGACCAAATGAAGCTCAATACACTCAATTAGGACCAAAATAGGCTCATTACATCATCCTTTGGTTATCTACAACATCCTAGTGACTAAAATGGATGAGTTGACCAAAGTAAGACCAAATGAAGCTCAATACACTCAATTAGGACCAAAATAGGCTCATTACAACATCCTTTGGTTATCTACAACATCCTAGTGACTAAAATGGATGAATTGACCAAAGTAAGACCAAATTAAGCTCAATTCACCCAATTAGGACCAAAATAGGCTCATTACACCATCCTTTGGTTATCTACAACATCCTAGTGACTAAAATGGAGCCATTGACCAAAGTAAGACCAAATGAAGCTCAATGCACTCGCTTAGGACCATAATAGGCTCATTACATCATCCTTTTGTTATCTACAACATCCTAGTGACTAAAATGGATGAATTGATCAAAGTAAGACCAAATGAAACTCAATACACTCAAGTAGGACCAAAATAAGCTCATTACATCATCCTTTGGTTATCTACAACATCCTAGTGACTAAAATGGAGCCATTGACCAAAGTAAGACCAAATGAAGCTCAATACACTCAATTAGGACGAAAATAGGCTCATTACATCATCCATTGGTTATCTACAACATCGTAGTGAGTAAAATGGAGCCATTGATCAAAGTAAGACCAAATGAAGCTCAATACACTCTATTAGGACCAAAATAGGGTCATTATATTATCCTTAGGTTACCGACACCTTTCTAGTGACTAAAATGGATGAATTCACCAAAGTAAGACCAAATCAAGCTCAATACACTAAATTAGAACCAAAATAAGTTCATTACACCATTTTTGGATATCTACAACATCCTAGTGACTAAAATGGATGAATTGATCAAAGTAAGACCAAATGAAGCTTAATACACTCAATTAGGACCAAAATAGGCTCATTACAGCAACCTTTGGCTACCTACACCTTCCTAGTGGCTAAATGGATCAGTTGACCAAAGTAAGACCAAATGAAGCTCAATACACTCAATTAGGACAAAAATAGGCTCATTTCAACATTCTTTGGTTATCTACAACATCCTAGTGACTAAAATGGATGAATTGATCAATAAGACAAATGAAGCTTAATACACTCAATTAGGACCAAAATAGGCTCATTACATCAACCTTGGTTATCTACAACATCCTAGTGACTAAAATGGAGCCATTGACCAAGTAAGACCAAATGAAGCTCAATGCACTCACTTAGGACCATAATAGGCTCATTACATCATCCTTTTGTTATCTACAACATCCTAGTGACTAAAATGGATGAATTGATCAAGTAAGACCAAATGGAAACTCAATACACTCAAGTAGGACCAAATAAGCTCATTACATCATCCTTTGGATATCTATAACATCCTAGTGACTAAAATGGAGCCATTGACCAAAGTAAGACCAATGAAGCTCAATACACTCAATTAGGACTAAAATTGGTCATTACATCATCCATTGGTTATCTACAACATCCTAGTGAGTAAAATGGAGCCATTGATCAAAGTAAGACCAAATGAAGCTCAATACACTCTATTAGGACCAAAATAGGGTCATTATATTATCCTTAGGTTACCTAGACCTTTCTAGTGACTAAATGGTTGAATTCACCAAAGTAAGAACAAATCAAGCTCAATACACTAAATTAGAATCAAATAAGTTCATTACACCATTTTTTGGATATCTACAACATGCTAGTGACTAAAATGGATGAATGATCAAAGTAAGACAAATGAAGCTTAATACACTCAATTAGGACCAAAATAGGCTCATTACAGCAACCTTTGGCTACCTACACCTTCCTAGTGGCTAAAATGGATCAGTTGACCAAAGTAAGACCAAATGAAGCTCAATACACTCAATTAGGACCAAATAGGCTCATTCCAACATTCTTTGGTTATCTATAACATCCTAGTGACTAAAATTGATGAATTGATCAAATAAGACCAAATGAAGCTTAATACACTCAATTAGGACCAAAATAGGCTCATTACATCAACCTTTGGTTACCTACACCTTCCTAGTGACTAAAATGGGTCAGTTGACCAAAGTAAGACCAAATGAAGCTCAATAGACTCAATTAGGACCAAAATAGGCTCATTACAACCTCCTTTGGTTATCTACAACATCCTAGTGACTAAAAATGGATGAATTTACCAAAGTAAGACCAAATGAAGCTCAATTCACCCAATTAGGACCAAAATAGGCTCATTACACCATCCTTTGGTTATCTACAACATCTAGTGACTAAAATGGAGCCATGACCAAAGTAAGACCAAAATGAAGCTCAATGCACTCACTTAGGACCATAATAGGCTCATTACATCATCCTTTTGTTATCTACAACATCCTAGTGACTAAAATGGATGAATTGATCAAAGTAAGACCAAATGAAACTCAATACACTCAAGTAGGACCAAAATAAGCTCATTACATCATCCTTTGGATATCTACAACATCCTAGTGACTAAAATGGAGCCATTGACCAAAGTAAGACCAAATGAAGCTCAATACACTCAATTAGGACGAAAATAGGCTCATTACATCATCCATTGGTTATCTACAACATCCTAGTGAGTAAAATGGAGCCATTGATCAAAGTAAGACCAAATGAAGCTCAATACACTCTATTAGGACCAAAATAGGGTCATTATATTATCCTTAGGTTACCTACACCTTTCTAGTGACTAAAATGGATGAATTCACCAAAGTAAGACCAAATCAAGCTCAATACACTAAATTAGAACCAAAATAAGTTCATTACACCATTTTTTGGATATCTACAACATCCTAGTGACTAAAATGGATGAATTGATCAAAGTAAGACCAAATGAAGCTTAATACACTCAATTAGGACCAAAATAGGCTCATTACAGCAACCTTTGGCTACCTACACCTTCCTAGTGGCTAAAATGGATCAGTTGACCAAAGTAAGACCAAATGAAGCTCAATACACTCAATTAGGACAAAAATAGGCTCATTTCAACATTCTTTGGTTATCTACAACATCCTAGTGACTAAAATGGATGAATTGATCAAATAAGACCAAATGAAGCTTAATACACTCAATTAGGACCAAAATAGGCTCATTACATCAACCTTTGGTTACCTACACCTTCCTAGTGACTAAAATGGGTCAGTTGACCAAAGTAAGACCAAATGAAGCTCAATACACTCAATTAGGACCAAAATAGGCTCATTACAACATCCTTTGGTTATCTACAACATCCTAGTGACTAAATGGATGAATTGACCAAGTAAGACCAATGAAGCTCAATCACCCAATTAGGACCAAAATAGGCTCAACACCATCCTTTGGTTATCTACAACATCCTAGTGACTAAAATGGAGGCATTGACCAAAGTAAGACCAAATGAAGCTCAATGCACTCACTTAGGACCATAATAGGCTCATTACATCATCCTTTTGTTATCTACAACATCCTAGTGACTAAAATGGATGAATTGATCAAAGTAAGACCAAATGAAACTCAATACACTCAAGTAGGACCAAAATAAGCTGATTACATCATCCTTTGGATATCTACAACATCCTAGTGACTAAAATGGAGCCATTGACCAAAGTAAGACCAAATGAAGCTCAATACACTCAATTAGGACTAAAATTGGCTCATTACATCATCCATTGGTTATCTACAACATCCTAGTGAGTAAAATGGAGCCATTGATCAAAGTAAGACCAAATGAAGCTCAATACACTCTATTAGGACCAAAATAGGGTCATTATATTATCCTTAGGTTACCTAGACCTTTCTAGTGACTAAAATGGTTGAATTCACCAAAGTAAGAACAAATCAAGCTCAATACACTAAATTAGAATCAAAATAAGTTCATTACACCATTTTTTGGATATCTACAACATGCTAGTGACTAAAATGGATGAATTGATCAAAGTAAGACCAAATGAAGCTTAATACACTCAATTAGGACCAAAATAGGCTCATTACAGCAACCTTTGGCTACCTACACCTTCCTAGTGGCTAAAATGGATCAGTTGACCAAAGTAAGACCAAATGAAGCTCAATACACTCAATTAGGACCAAAATAGGCTCATTCCAACATTCTTTGGTTATCTATAACATCCTAGTGACTAAAATGGATGAATTGATCAAATTAGACCAAATGAAGCTTAATACACTCAATTAGGACCAAAATAGGCTCATTACATCAACCTTTGGTTACCTACACCTTCCTAGTGACTAAAATGGGTCAGTTGACCAAAGTAAGACCAAATGAAGCTCAATAGACTCAATTAGGACCAAAATAGGCTCATTACATCATCCATTGGTTATCTACAACATCCTAGTGAGTAAAATGGAGCCATTGATCAAAGTAAGACCAAATGAAGCTCAATAGACTCAATTAGGACCAAAATAGGGTCATTAAATCATCCTTAGGGTACCTACACCTTTCTAGTGACTAAAATGGATGAATTCACCAAAGTAAGACCAAATCAAGCTCAATACACTAAATTAGAACCAAAATAAGTTCATTACACCATCCTTAGGATATCTACAACATCCTAGTGACTAAAATGGATGAATTGATCAAAGTAAGACCAAATGAAGCTTAATACACTCAATTAGGACCAAAATAGGCTCATTACATCAACCTTTGGTTACCTACACCTTCCTAGTGACTAAAATGGATCAGTTGACCAAAGTAAGACCAAATGAAGCTCAATACACTAAATTAGAACCAAAATAAGTTCATTACACCATCCTTTGGATATCTACAACATCCTAGTGACGAAAATGGATGAGTTGATCAAAGTAAGACCAAATGTAGCTTAATACACTCAATTAGGACCAAAATAGGCTCATTACATCAACCTTTGGTTACCTACACCTTCCTAGTGACTAAAATGGATCAGTTGACCAAAGTAAGACCAAATGAAGTTCAATACACTCAATTAGGACCAAAATAGGCTCATTACACCATCCTTTGGTTATCTACAACATCCTAGTGACTAAAATGGAGCCATTGACCAAAGTATGACCAAATGAAGCTCAATGCACTCAATTAGGACACCAATAGGCTCATTACATCATCCTTTTGTTATCTACAACATCCTAGTGACTAAAATGGATGAATTGATCAAAGTAAGACCAAATGAAGCTCAATACACTCAAGTAGGACCAAAATAGGCTCATTACATCATCCTTTGGATATCTACAACATCCTAGTGACTAAAATAGAGCCATTGACCAAAGTAAGACCAAATGAAGCTCAATACACTCCATTAGGACGAAAATAGGCTCATTACATCATCCATTGGTTATCTACAACATCCTAGTGAGTAAAATGGAGCCATTGATCAAAGTAAGACCAAATGAAGCTCAATACACTCTGTTAGGACCAAAATAGGGTCATTATATCATCCTTAGGTTACCTACACATTTCTAGTGACTAAAATGGATGAATTCACCAAAGTAAGACCAAATCAAGCTCAATACACTAAATTAGAACCAAAATAAGTTCATTACACCATTTTTTGGATATCTACAACATCCTAGTGACTAAAATTGATGAATTGATCAAAGTAAGACCAAATGAAGCTTAATACACTCAATTAGGACCACAATAGGCTCATTACAGCAACCTTTGGCTACCTACACCTTCCTAGTGACTAAAATGGATCAGTTGACCAAAGTAAGACCAAATGAAGCTCAATACACTCAATTAGGACCAAAATAGGCTCATTTCAACATTCTTTGGTTATCTACAATATCCTAGTGACTAAAATGGATGAATTGATCAAATAAGACCAAATGAAGCTTAATACACTCAATTAGGACCAAAATAGGCTCATTACATCAACCTTTGGTTACCTACACCTTCCTAGTGACTAAATGGGTCAGTTGACCAAAGTAAGACCAAATGAAGCTCAATAGACTCAATTAGGACCAAAATAGGCTCATTACATCATCCTTTGGATATCTACAACATCCTAGTGACTAAAATGGAGCCATTGACCAAAGTAAGACCAAATGAAGCTCAATACACTCAATTAGGACGAAATAGGCTCATTACATCATCCATTGGTTATCTACAACATCCTAGTGAGTAAAATGGAGCCATTGATCAAGTAAGACCAAATGAAGCTCAATACACTCTGTTAGGACCAAAATAGGGTCATTATATCATCCTTAGGTTACCTACACCTTTCTAGTGACTAAAATGGATGAATTCACCAAAGTAAGACCAAATCAAGCTCAATACACTAAATTAGAACCAAAATAAGTTCATTACACCATTTTTTAGATATCTACAACATCCTAGTGACTAAAATTGATGAATACACTCAATTAGGACCAAAATAGGCTCATTACATCAACCTTTGGTTACCTACACCTTCCTAGTGACTAAAATGGGTCAGTTGACCAAAGTAAGACCAAATGAAGCTCAATAGACTCAATTAGGACCAAAATAGGCTCATTACATCAACCTTTGGTTACCTACACCTTCCTAGTGACTAAAATGGGTCAGTTGACCAAAGTAAGACCAAATGAAGCTCAATAGACTCAATTAGGACCAAAATAGGCTCATTACAACATCCTTTGGTTATCTACAACATCCTAGTGACTAAAATGGATGAATTGACCAAAGTAAGACCAATGAAGCTAAATTCACCCAATTAGGACCAAAATAGGCTCATTTACACCATCCTTTGGTTATCTACAACATCCTAGTGACTAAAATGGAGCCATTGACCAAAGTAAGACCAATGAAGCTCAATGCACTCACTTAGGACCATAATAGGCTCATTCATTACATCATCCTTTTGTTATCTACAACATCCTAGTCACTAAAATGGATGAATTGATCAAAGTAAGACCAAATGAAGCTCAATACACTCAATTAGGACCAAAATAGGCTCATTACAACATCCTTTGGATATCTACAACATCCTAGTGACTAAAATGGAGCCATTGACCAAAGTAAGACCAAATGAAGCTCAATACACTCAATTAGGACGAAAATAGGCTCATTACACCATCCATTGGTTATCTACAACATCCTAGTGAGTAAAATGGAGCCATTGATCAAAGTAAGACCAAATGAAGCTCAATACACTCAATTAGGACCAAAATAGGGTCATTAAATCATCCATAGGGTACCTACACCTTTCTAGTGACTAAAATGGATGAATTCACCAAAGTAAGACCAAATCAAGCTCAATACACTAAATTAGAACGAAAATAAGTTCATTACACCATCCTTAGGATATCTACAACATCCTAGTGACTAAAATGGATGAATTGATCAACGTAAGACCAAATGAAGCTTAATACACTCAATTAGGACCAAAATAGGCTCATTACATCAACCTTTGGTTACCTACACCTTCCTAGTGACTAAAATGGATCAGTTGACCAAAGTAAGACCGAATGAAGCTCAATACACTAAATTAGAACCAAAATAAGTTCATTACACCATCCTTTGGATATCTACAACATCCTAGTGACTAAAATGGATGAGTTGATCAAAGTAAGACCAAATGAAGCTTAATACATCAATTAGGACCAAAATAGGCTCATTACAGCAACCTTTGGCTACCTACACCTTCCTAGTGGCTAAAATGGATCAGTTGACCAAAGTAAGACCAAATGAAGCTCAATACACTCATTAGGACCAAAATAGGCTCATTCCAACATTCTTTGGTTATCTATAAATCCTAGTGACTAAAATGGATGAATTGATCAAATTAGACCAAATGAAGCTTAATACACTCAATTAGGACCAAAATAGGCTCATTACATCAACCTTTGGTTACCTACAACCTTCCTAGTGACTAAAATGGGTCAGTTGACCAAAGTAAGACCAAATGAAGCTCAATAGACTCAATTAGGACCAAAATAGGCTCATTACATCATCCATTGGTTATCTACAACATCCTAGTGAGTAAAATGGAGCCATTGATCAAAGTAAGACCAAATGAGCTCAATAGACTCAATTAGGACCAAAATAGGGTCATTAAATCATCCTTAGGGTACCTACACCTTTCTAGTGACTAAAATGGATGAATTCACCAAAGTAAGACCAAATCAAGCTCAATACACTAAATTAGAACCAAAATAAGTTCATTACACCATCCTTAGGATATCTACAACATCCTAGTGACTAAAATGGATGAATTGATCAAAGTAAGACCAAATGAAGCTTAATACACTCAATTAGGACCAAAATAGGCTCATTACATCAACCTTTGGTTACCTACACCTTCCTAGTGACTAAAATGGATCAGTTGACCAAAGTAAGACCAAATGAAGCTCAATACACTAAATTAGAACCAAATTAAGTTCATTACACCATCCTTTGGATATCTACAACATCCTAGTGACGAAAATGGATGAGTTGATCAAAGTAAGACCAAATGTAGCTTAATCACTCAATTAGGACCAAAATAGGCTCATTACATCAACCTTTGGTTACCTACACCTTCCTAGTGACTAAAATGGATCAGTTGACCAAAGTAAGACCAAATGAAGTTCAATACAGTCAATTAGGACCAAAATAGGCTCATTACACCATCCTTTGGTTATCTACAACATCCTAGTGACTAAATGGAGCCATTGACCAAGTATGACCAAATGAAGCTCAATGCACTCAATTAGGACACCAATAGGCTCATTACATCATCCTTTTGTTATCTACAACATCCTAGTGACTAAAATGGATGAATTGATCAAAGTAAGACCAAATGAAGCTCAATACACTCAAGTAGGACCAAAATAGGCTCATTACATCATCCTTTGGATATCTACAACATCCTAGTGACTAAAATAGAGCCATTGACCAAAGTAAGACCAAATGAAGCTCAATACACTCCATTAGGACGAAAATAGGCTCATTACATCATCCATTGGTTATCTACAACATCCTAGTGAGTAAAATGGAGCCATTGATCAAAGTAAGACCAAATGAAGCTCAATACACTCTGTTAGGACCAAAATAGGGTCATTATATCATCCTTAGGTTACCTACACATTTCTAGTGACTAAAATGGATGAATTCACCAAAGTAAGACCAAATCAAGCTCAATACACTAAATTAGAACCAAAATAAGTTCATTACACCATTTTTTGGATATCTACAACATCCTAGTGACTAAAATTGATGAATTGATCAAAGTAAGACCAAATGAAGCTTAATACACTCAATTAGGACCACAATAGGCTCATTACAGCAACCTTTGGCTACCTACACCTTCCTAGTGACTAAAATGGATCAGTTGACCAAAGTAAGACCAAATGAAGCTCAATACACTCAATTAGGACCAAAATAGGCTCATTTCAACATTCTTTGGTTATCTACAATATCCTAGTGACTAAAATGGATGAATTGATCAAATAAGACCAAATGAAGCTTAATACACTCAATTAGGACCAAAATAGGCTCATTACATCAACCTTTGGTTACCTACACCTTCCTAGTGACTAAATGGGTCAGTTGACCAAAGTAAGACCAAATGAAGCTCAATAGACTCAATTAGGACCAAAATAGGCTCATTACATCATCCTTTGGATATCTACAACATCCTAGTGACTAAAATGGAGCCATTGACCAAAGTAAGACCAAATGAAGCTCAATACACTCAATTAGGACGAAAATAGGCTCATTACATCATCCATTGGTTATCTACAACATCCTAGTGAGTAAAATGGAGCCATTGATCAAAGTAAGACCAAATGAAGCTCAATACACTCTGTTAGGACCAAAATAGGGTCATTATATCATCCTTAGGTTACCTACACCTTTCTAGTGACTAAAATGGATGAATTCACCAAAGTAAGACCAAATCAAGCTCAATACACTAAATTAGAACCAAAAATAAGTTCATTACACCATTTTTTAGATATCTACAACTCCTAGTGACTAAAATTGATGAATACACTCAATTAGGACCAAAATAGGCTCATTACATCACCTTTGGTTACCTACACCTTCCTAGTGACTAAAATGGGTCAGTTGACCAAAGTAGACAAATGAAGCTCAATAGACTCAATTAGGACCCAAAATAGGCTCATTACATTCAACCTTTGGTTACCTACACCTTCCTAGTGACTAAAATGGGTCAGTTGACCAAAGTAAGACCAAATGAAGCTCAATAGACTCAATTAGGACCAAAATAGGCTCATTACAACATCCTTTGGTTATCTACAACATCCTAGTGACTAAAATGGATGAATTGACCAAAGTAAGACCAAATGAAGCTAAATTCACCCAATTAGGACCAAAATAGGCTCATTACACCATCCTTGGTTATCTACAACTGCCTAGTGACTAAAATGGAGCCATTGACCAAGTAAGACCAAATGAAGCTCAATGCACTCACTTAGGACCATAATAGGCTCATTCATTACATCATCCTTTTGTTATCTACAACATCCTAGTCACTAAAATGGATGAATTGATCAAAGTAAGACCAAATGAAGCTTCAATACACTCAATTAGGACCAAATAGGCTCATTACAACATCCTTTGGATATCTACAACATCCTAGTGACTAAAATGGAGCCATTGACCAAAGTAAGACCAAATGAAGCTCAATACACTCATTAGGACGAAATAGGCTCATTACACCATCCATTGGTTATCTACAACATCCTAGTGAGTAAAATGGAGCCATTGATCAAGTAAGACCAAATGAAGCTCAATACACTCAATTAGGACCAAAATAGGGTCATTAAATCATCCATAGGGTACCTACACCTTTCTAGTGACTAAAATGGATGAATTCACCAAAGTAAGACCAAATCAAGCTCAATACACTAAATTAGAACGAAAATAAGTTCATTACACCATCCTTAGGATATCTACAACATCCTAGTGACTAAAATGGATGAATTGATCAACGTAAGACCAAATGAAGCTTAATACACTCAATTAGGACCAAATAGGCTCATTACATCAACCTTTGGTTACCTACACCTTCCTAGTGACTAAAATGGATCAGTTGACCAAAGTAAGGACCGAATGAAGCTCAATACACTAAATTAGAACCAAAATAAGTTCATTACACCATCCTTTGGATATCTACAACATCCTAGTGACTAAATGGATGAGTTGATCAAAGTAAGACCAAATGAAGCTTAATACACTCAATTAGGACCAAAATAGGCTCATTACATCAACCTTTGGTTACCTACACCTTCCTAGTGACTAAAATGGATCAGTTGACCAAAGTAAGACCAAATGAAGCTCAATACACTCAACTAGGGACCAAAATAGGCTCATTTCAACATTCTTTGGTTATCTACAATATCCTAGTGACTAAAATGGATGAATTGACCAAAGTAAGACCAAATGAAGCTCAATACATCAATTAGGACCAAAATAGGCTCATTACACCCATCCTTTGGTTATCTACACATCCTAGTGACTAAAATGGAGCCATTGACCAAAGTATGACCAAATGAAGCTCAAGCACTCAATTAGGACCATAATAGGCTCATTACATCATCCTTTGGTTATCTACAACATCCTAGTGAGTAAAATGGAGCCATTGACCAAAGTAAGACCAAATGAAGCTCAATACACTCATTAGGACCAAAATAGGGTCATTATATCATCCTTAGGTTACCTACACCTTTTTAGTGACTAAAATGGATGAATTGACCAAAGTAAGACCAAATGAAGCTCAATACACTCAATTAGGACCAAAATAGGGTCATTATATCATCGTTAGGTTACCTACACCTTTCTAGTGACTAAAATGGATGAATTGACCAAAGTAAGACCAAATGAAGCTCAATACACTCAATTAGGACCAAAATAGGCTCATTACATCATCCTTTAGTTACCTACACCTTTCTAGTGACTAAAATGGATAAATTGACCAAAGCAAGACCAAATGAAGCTCAATACACTCAATTAGGACCAAAATAGGTTCATTGCACCATCCTTTGGTTATCTACAACATCCTAGTGACTAAAATGGAGGCATTGACCAAAGTAAGATGAAATGAAGCTCAATACACTCAATTAGAACAAAAATAGGCTCATTACATAATCCTTTGGTTACCTACACCTTCCTAGTGACTAAAATGGATGAATTGATCAAATAAGACCAAATGAAGCTTAATACACTCATTAGGACCAAAATAGGCTCATTACATCAACCTTTGGTTACCTACACCTTCCTAGTGACTAAAATGGGTCAGTTGACCAAAGTAAGACCAAATGAAGTTCAATACACTCATTAGGACCAAAATAGGCTCATTACAACATCCTTTGGTTATCTACAACATCCTAGTGACTAAAATGGATGAATTGACCAAGTAAGACCAAATGAAGCTCAATAGACCCAATTAGGACCAAACTAGGCTCATTACACCATCCTTTGGTTATCTACAACATCCTAGTGAATAAATGGAGCCATTGACCAAAGTAAGACCAAATGAAGGTCAATGCACTCAATTAGGACGAAAATAGGCTCATTACATCATCCTTTGGTTATCTACAACATCCTAGTGAGTAAAATGGAGCCATTGATCAAAGTAAGACCAAATGAAGCTCAATACACTCAATTAGGACCAAATAGGCTCATTACACCATCCTTTGGTTATCTACAACATCCTGGTGACTAAAATGGAGCCATTGACAAAAGTAAGACCAAATGAAGCTCAATACACTGAATTAGGACCAAAATAGGCTCATTACATCATCCTTTGGTTATCTACAACATCCTAGTGACTAAAATGGATGAGTTTACCAAAGTAAGACCAAATGAAGATCAATACACTCAATTAGGACCAAAATAGGCTCATTACAACATCCTTTGGTTATCTACAACATCCTAGTGACTAAAATGGATGAATTGACCAAAGTAAGACCAAATGAAATTCAATTCACCCAATTAGGACCAAAATAGGCTCATTACACCATCCTTTGGTTATATACAACATCCTAGTGACTAAAATGGAGCCATTGACCAAAGTAAGACAAAATGAAGCTCAATGCACTTACTTAGGACCATAATAGGCTCATTACATCATCCTTTTGTTACCTACAACATCCTAGTGACTAAAATGGATGAATTGATCAAAGTAAGACCAAATGAAGCTCAATACACTCAATTAGGACCATAATAGGCTCATTACATCATCCTTTTGTTATCTACAACATCCTAGTGACTAAAATGGATGAATTGATCAAAGTAAGACCAAATGAAGCTCAATACACTCAATTAGGACCAAAATAGGCTCATTACACCATCCTTTGGTTATCTACAACATCCTAGTGACTAAAATGGAGCCATTGACAAAAGTAAGACCAAATGAAGCTCAATACACTCAATTAGGACCAAAATAGGCTCATTACAACATCCTTTGGTTATCTACAACATCCTAGTGACTAAAATGGATGAATTGACCAAAGTAAGACCAAATGAAGCTAAATTCACCCAATTAGGACCAAAATAGGCTCATTACACCATCCTTTGGTTATCTACAACATCCTAGTGACTAAAATGGAGCCATTGACCAAAGTAAGACCAAATGAAGCTCAATGCACTCACTTAGGACCATAATAGGCTCATTCATTACATCATCCTTTTGTTATCTACAACATCCTAGTCACTAAAATGGATGAATTGATCAAAGTAAGACCAAATGAAGCTCAATACACTCAATTAGGACCAAAATAGGCTCATTACAACATCCTTTGGATATCTACAACATCCTAGTGACTAAAATGGAGCCATTGACCAAAGTAAGACCAAATGAAGCTCAATACACTCAATTAGGACGAAAATAGGCTCATTACACCATCCATTGGTTATCTACAACATCCTAGTGAGTAAAATGGAGCCATTGATCAAAGTAAGACCAAATGAAGCTCAATACACTCAATTAGGACCAAAATAGGGTCATTAAATCATCCATAGGGTACCTACACCTTTCTAGTGACTAAAATGGATGAATTCACCAAAGTAAGACCAAATCAAGCTCAATACACTAAATTAGAACGAAAATAAGTTCATTACACCATCCTTAGGATATCTACAACATCCTAGTGACTAAAATGGATGAATTGATCAACGTAAGACCAAATGAAGCTTAATACACTCAATTAGGACCAAAATAGGCTCATTACATCAACCTTTGGTTACCTACACCTTCCTAGTGACTAAAATGGATCAGTTGACCAAAGTAAGACCGAATGAAGCTCAATACACTAAATTAGAACCAAAATAAGTTCATTACACCATCCTTTGGATATCTACAACATCCTAGTGACTAAAATGGATGAGTTGATCAAAGTAAGACCAAATGAAGCTTAATACACTCAATTAGGACCAAAATAGGCTCATTACATCAACCTTTGGTTACCTACACCTTCCTAGTGACTAAAATGGATCAGTTGACCAAAGTAAGACCAAATGAAGCTCAATACACTCAACTAGGACCAAAATAGGCTCATTTCAACATTCTTTGGTTATCTACAATATCCTAGTGACTAAAATGGATGAATTGACCAAAGTAAGACCAAATGAAGCTCAATACAATCAATTAGGACCAAAATAGGCTCATTACACCATCCTTTGGTTATCTACAACATCCTAGTGACTAAAATGGAGCCATTGACCAAAGTATGACCAAATGAAGCTCAATGCACTCAATTAGGACCATAATAGGCTCATTACATCATCCTTTGGTTATCTACAACATCCTAGTGAGTAAAATGGAGCCATTGACCAAAGTAAGACCAAATGAAGCTCAATACACTCAATTAGGACCAAAATAGGGTCATTATATCATCCTGAGGTTACCTACACCTTTTTAGTGACTAAAATGGATGAATTGACCAAAGTAAGACCAAATGAAGCTCAATACACTCAATTAGGACCAAAATAGGGTCATTATATCATCCTTAGGTTACCTACACCTTTCTAGTGACTAAAATGGATGAATTGACCAAAGTAAGACCAAATGAAGCTCAATACACTCAATTAGGACCAAAATAGGCTCATTACATCATCCTTTAGTTACCTACACCTTTCTAGTGACGAAAATGGATAAATTGACCAAAGCAAGACCAAATGAAGCTCAATACACTCAATTAGGACCAAAATAGGTTCATTGCACCATCCTTTGGTTATCTACAACATCCTAGTGACTAAAATGGAGGCATTGACCAAAGTAAGATGAAATGAAGCTCAATACACTCAATTAGAACAAAAATAGGCTCATTACATCATCCTTTGGTTACCTACAGCTTCCTAGTGACTAAAATGGATGAATTGATCAAATAAGACCAAATGAAGCTTAATACACTCAATTAGGACCAAAATAGGCTCATTACATCAACCTTTGGTTACCTACACCTTCCTAGTGACTAAAATGGGTCAGTTGACCAAAGTAAGACCAAATGAAGTTCAATACACTCAATTAGGACCAAAATAGGCTCATTACAACATCCTTTGGTTATCTACAACATCCTAGTGACTAAAATGGATGAATTGACCAAAGTGAGACCAAATGAAGCTCAATAGACCCAATTAGGACCAAAATAGGCTCATTACACCATCCTTTGGTTATCTACAACATCCTAGTGAATAAAATGGAGCCATTGACCAAAGTAAGACCAAATGAAGCTCAATGCACTCAATTAGGACGAAAATAGGCTCATTACATCATCCTTTGGTTATCTACAACATCCTAGTGAGTAAAATGGAGCCATTGATCAAAGTAAGACCAAATGAAGCTCAATACACTCAATTAGGACCAAAATAGGCTCATTACACCATCCTTTGGTTATCTACAACATCCTGGTGACTAAAATGGAGCCATTGACAAAAGTAAGACCAAATGAAGCTCAATACACTCAATTAGGACCAAAATAGGCTCATTACATCATCCTTTGGTTATCTACAACATCCTAGTGGCTAAAATGGATGAGTTGACCAAAGTAAGACCAAATGAAGCTCAATACACTCAATTAGGACCAAAATAGGCTCATTACAACATCCTTTGGTTATCTACAACATCCTAGTGACTAAAATGGATGAATTGACCAAAGTAAGACCAAATGAAATTCAATTCACCCAATTAGGACCAAAATAGGCTCATTACACCATCCTTTGGTTATATACAACATCCTAGTGACTAAAATGGAGCCATTGACCAAAGTAAGACAAAATGAAGCTCAATGCACTTACTTAGGACCATAATAGGCTCATTACATCATCCTTTTGTTATCTACAACATCCTAGTGACTAAAATGGATGAATTGATCAAAGTAAGACCAAATGAAGCTCAATACACTCAATTAGGACCAAAATAGGTTCATTGCACCATCCTTTGGTTATCTACAACATCCTAGTGACTAAAATGGAGGCATTGACCAAAGTAAGATGAAATGAAGCTCAATACACTCAATTAGAACAAAAATAGGCTCATTACATCATCCTTTGGTTACCTACACCTTCCTAGTGACTAAAATGGATGAATTGATCAAATAAGACCAAATGAAGCTTAATACACTCAATTAGGACCAAAATAGGCTCATTACATCAACCTTTGGTTACCTACACCTTCCTAGTGACTAAAATGGGTCAGTTGACCAAAGTAAGACCAAATGAAGTTCAATACACTCAATTAGGACCAAAATAGGCTCATTACAACATCCTTTGGTTATCTACAACATCCTAGTGACTAAAATGGATGAATTGACCAAAGTGAGACCAAATGAAGCTCAATAGACCCAATTAGGACCAAAATAGGCTCATTACACCATCCTTTGGTTATCTACAACATCCTAGTGAATAAAATGGAGCCATTGACCAAAGTAAGACCAAATGAAGCTCAATGCACTCAATTAGGACGAAAATAGGCTCATTACATCATCCTTTGGTTATCTACAACATCCTAGTGAGTAAAATGGAGCCATTGATCAAAGTAAGACCAAATGAAGCTCAATACACTCAATTAGGACCAAAATAGGCTCATTACACCATCCTTTGGTTATCTACAACATCCTGGTGACTAAAATGGAGCCATTGACAAAAGTAAGACCAAATGAAGCTCAATACACTCAATTAGGACCAAAATAGGCTCATTACATCATCCTTTGGTTATCTACAACATCCTAGTGGCTAAAATGGATGAGTTGACCAAAGTAAGACCAAATGAAGCTCAATACACTCAATTAGGACCAAAATAGGCTCATTACAACATCCTTTGGTTATCTACAACATCCTAGTGACTAAAATGGATGAATTGACCAAAGTAAGACCAAATGAAATTCAATTCACCCAATTAGGACCAAAATAGGCTCATTACACCATCCTTTGGTTATATACAACATCCTAGTGACTAAAATGGAGCCATTGACCAAAGTAAGACAAAATGAAGCTCAATGCACTTACTTAGGACCATAATAGGCTCATTACATCATCCTTTTGTTATCTACAACATCCTAGTGACTAAAATGGATGAATTGATCAAAGTAAGACCAAATGAAGCTCAATACACTCAAGTAGGACCAAAATAGGCTCATTACATCATCCTTTGGATATCTACAACATCCTAGTGACTAAAATGGAGCCATTGACCAAAGTAAGACCAAATGAAGCTCAATACACTCAATTAGGACGAAAATAGGCTCATTACATCATCCATTGGTTATCTACAACATCCTAGTGAGTAAAATGGAGCCATTGATCAAAGTAAGACCAAATGAAGCTCAATACGCTCTGTTAGGACCAAAATAGGGTCATTATATCATCCTTAGGTTACCTACACCTTTCTAGTGACTAAAATGGATGAATTCACCAAAGTAAGACCAAATCAAGCTCAATACATTAAATTAGAACCAAAATAAGTTCATTACACCATTTTTTGGATATCTACAACATCCTAGTGACTAAAATTGATGAATTGATCAAAGTAAGACCAAATGAAGCTTAATACACTCAATTAGGACCAAAATAGGCTCATTACATCAACCTTTGGTTACCTACACCTTCCTAGTGACTAAAATGGATCAGTTGACCAAAGTAAGACCAAATGAAGCTCAATACACTAAATTAGAACCAAAATAAGTTCATTACACCATCCTTTGGATATCTACAACATCCTAGTGACTAAAATGGATGAGTTGATCAAAGTTAGACCAAATGAAGCTTAATACACTCAATTAGGACCAAAATAGGCTCATTTCAACATTCTTTGGTTATCTACAATATCCTAGTGACTAAAATGGATGAATTGACCAAAGTAAAACCAAATGAAGCTCAATACAGTTAATTAGAACCAAAATAGGCTCATTACACCATCCTTTGGTTATCTACAACATCCTAGTGACTAAAATGGAGCCATTGACCAACGTATGACCAAATGAAGCTCAATCCACTCAATTAGGACCATAATAGGCTCATTACATCATCCTTTTGTTATCTACAACATCCTAGTGACTAAAATGGATGAATTGATCAAAGTAAGACCAAATGAAGCTCAATACACTCAAGTAGGACCAAAATAGGCTCATTACATCATCCTTTGGATATCTACAACATCCTAGTGACTAAAATGGAGCCATTGACCAAAGTAAGACCAAATGAAGCTCAATACACTCAATTAGGACGAAAATAGGCTCATTACATCATCCATTGGTTATCTACAACATCCTAGTGAGTAAAATGGAGCCATTGATCAAAGTAAGACCAAATGAAGCTCAATACACTCTGTTAGGACCAAAATAGGGTCATTATATCATCCTTAGGTTACCTACACCTTTCTAGTGACTAAAATGGATGAATTCACCAAAGACCAAATCAAGCTCAATACACTAAATTAGAACCAAAATAAGTTCATTACACCATTTTTTGGATATCTACAACATCCTAGTGACTAAAATTGATGAATTGATCAAAGTAAGACCAAATGAAGCTTAATACACTCAATTAGGACCACAATAGGCTCATTACAGCAACCTTTGGCTACCTACACCTTCCTAGTGACTAAAATGGATCAATTGACCAAAGTAAGACCAAATGAAGCTCAATACACTCAATTAGGACCAAAATAGGCTCATTTCAACATTCTTTGGTTATCTACAATATCCTAGTGACTAAAATGGATGAATTGATCAAATATGACCAAATGAAGCTTAATACACTCAATTAGGACCAAAATAGGCTCATTACATCAACCTTTGGTTACCTACACCTTCCTAGTGACTAAAATGGGTCAGTTGACCAAAGTAAGACCAAATGAAGCTCAATAGAGTCAATTAGGACCAAAATAGGCTCATTACATCAACCTTTGGTTACCTACACCTTCCTAGTGACTAAAATGGGTCAGTTGACCAAAGTAAGACCAAATAAAGCTCAATAGACTCAATTAGGACCAAAATAGGCTCATTACAACATCCTTTGGTTATCTACAACATCCTAGTGACTAAAATGGATGAATTGACCAAAGTAAGACCAAATGAAGCTCAATTCACCCAATTAGGACCAAAATAGGCTCATTACACCATCCTTTGGTTATCTACAGCATCCTAGTGACTAAAATGGATCCATTGACCAAAGTAAGACCAAATGAAGCTCAATGCACTCCTTTAGGACCATAATAGGCTCATTCATTACATCATTCTTTTGTTATCTACAACATCCTAGTGACTAAAATGGATGAATTGATCAAAGTAAGACCAAATGAAGCTTAATACACTCAATTAGGACCAAAATAGGCTCATTACATCAACCTTTGGTTACCTACACTTTCCTAGTGACTAAAATGGATCAGTTGACCAAAGTAAGACCAAATGAAGCTCAATACACTAAATTAGAACCAAAATAAGTTCATTACACCATCCTTTGGATATCTACAATATCCTAGTGACTAAAATGGATGAGTTGATCAAAGTAAGACCAAATGAAGCTTAATACACACAATTAGGACCAAAATAGGCTCATTACATCAACCTTTGGTTACCTACACCTTCCTAGTGACTAAAATGGATCAGTTGACCAAAGTAAGACCAAATGAAGCTCAATACACTCAATTAGGACCAAAATAGGCTCATTTCAACATTCTTTGGTTATCTACAATATCCTAGTGACTAAAATGGATGAATTGACCAAAGTAAAACCAAATGAAGCTCAATACAGTCAATTAGGACCAAAATAGGCTCATTACACCATCCTTTGGTTATCTACAACATCCTAGTGACTAAAATGGAGCCATTGACCAAAGTATGACCGAATGAAGCTCAATGCACTCAATTAGGATCATAATAGGTCCATTACATCATCCTTTTGTTATCTACAACATCCTAGTGACTAAAATGGATGAATTGATCAAAGTAAAACCAAATGAAGCTCAATACACTCAAGTAGGACCAAAATAGGCTCATTACATCATCCTTTGGATATCTACAACATCCTAGTGACTAAAATGGAGCCATTGACCAAAGTAAGACCAAATGAAGCTCAATACACTCAATTAGGACGAAAATAGGCTCATTACATCATCCATTGGTTATCTACAACATCCTAGTGAGTAAAATGGAGCCATTAATCAAAGTAATACCAAATGAAGCTCAATACACTCTGTTAGGACCAAAATAGGGTCATTATATCATCCTTAGGTTACCTACACCTTTCTAGTGACTAAAATGGATGAATTCACCAAAGTAAGACCAAATCAAGCTCAATACACTAAATTAGAACCAAAATAAGTTCATTACACCATTTTTTGGATATCTACAACATCCTAGTGACTAAAATTGATGAATTGATCAAAGTAAGACCAAATGAAGCTTAATACACTCAATTAGGACCAAAATAGGCTCATTACAGCAACCTTTGGCTACCTACACCTTCCTAGTGACTAAAATGGATCAGTTGACCAAAGTAAGACCAAATGAAGCTCAATACACTCAATTAGGACCAAAATAGGCTCATTTCAACATTCTTTGGTTATCTACAATATCCTAGTGACTAAAATGGATGAATTGATCAAATAAGACCAAATGAAGCTTAATACACTCAATTAGGACCAAAATAGGCTCATTACATCAACCTTTGGTTACCTACACCTTCCTAGTGACTAAAATGGGTCAGTCGACCAAAGTAAGACCAAATGAAGCTCAATAGACTCAATTAGGACCAAAATAGGCTCATTACATCAACCTTTGGTTACCTACACCTTCCTAGTGACTAAAATGGGTCAGTTGACCAAAGTAAGACCAAATGAAGCTCAATAGACTCAATTAGGACAAAAATAGGCTCATTACAACATCCTTTGGTTATCTACAACATCCTAGTGACTAAAATGGATGAATTGACCAAAGTAAGACCAAATGAAGCTCAATTCACCGAATTAGGACCAAAATAGGCTCATTACACCATCCTTTGGTTATCTACAACATCCTAGTGACTAAAATGGAGCCATTGACCAAAGTAAGACCAAATAAAGCTCAATGCACTCACTTAGGACCATAATAGGCTCATTCATTACATCATCCTTTTGTTATCTACAACATCGTAGTCACTAAAATGGATGAATTGATCAAAGTAAGACCAAATGAAGCTCAATACACTCAAGTAGGACCAAAATAGGCTCATTACATCATCCTTTGGATATCTACAACATCCTAGTGACTAAAATGGAGCCATTGACCAAAGTAAGACCAAATGAAGCTCAATACACTCAATTAGGACGAAAATAGGCTCATTACATCATCCATTGGTTATCTACAACATCCTAGTGAGTAAAATGGGGCCATTGATCAAAGTAAGACCAAATGAAGCTCAATACACTAAATTAGAACGAAAATAAGTTCATTACACCATCCTTAGGATATCTACAACATCCTAGTGACTAAAATGGATGAATTGATCAACGTAAGACCAAATGAAGCTTAATACACTCAATTAGGACCAAAATAGGCTCATTACATCAACCTTTGGTTACCTACACCTTCCTAGTGACTAAAATGGATCAGTTGACCAATGTAAGACCAAATGAAGCTCAATACACTCAACTAAAACCAAAATAGGCTCATTTCAACATTCTTTGGTTATCTACAACATCCTAGTGACTAAAATGGATGAATTGACCAAAGTAAGACCAAATGAAGCTCAATACAGTCAATTAGGACCAAAATAGGCTCATTACACCATCCTTTGGTTATCTACAACATCCTAGTGACTAAAATGGAGCCATTGACCAAAGTATGACCAAATGAAGCTCAATGCACTCAATTAGGACCAAAATAGGCTCATTTCAACATTCTTTGGTTATCTACAATATCCTAGTGACTAAAATGGATGAATTGACCAAAGTAAGACCAAATGAAGCTCAATACACTCAATTAGGACCAAAATAGGCTCATTACATCAACCTTTGGTTACCTACACCTTCCTAGTGACTAAAATGGATCAGTTGACCAAAGTAAGACCAAATGAAGCTCAATACACTCAACTAGGACCAAAATAGGCTCATTTCAACATCCTTTGGTTATCTACAACATCCTAGTGACTAAAATGGATGAATTGACCAAAGTAAGACCAAATGAAGCTAAATACACTCAATTAGGACCAAAATAGGGTCATTATATCATCCTTAGGTTACCTACACCTTTCTAGTGACTAAAATGGATGAATTGACCAAAGTAAGACCAAATGAAGCTCAATACACTCAATTAGGACCAAAATAGGCTCATTACATCATCCTTTAGTTACCTACACCTTTCTAGTGACTAAAATGGATAAATTGACCAAAGCAAGACCAAATGAAGCTCAATACACTCAATTAGGACCAAAATAGGTTCATTGCACCATCCTTTGGTTATCTACAACATCCTAGTGACTAAAATGGAGGCATTGACCAAAGTAAGATGAAATGAAGCTCAATACACTCAATTAGAACAAAAATAGGCTCATTACATCATCCTTTGGTTACCTACACCTTCCTAGTGACTAAAATGGATGAATTGATCAAATAAGACCAAATGAAGCTTAATACACTCAATTAGGACCAAAATAGGCTCATTACATCAACCTTTGGTTACCTACACCTTCCTATTGACTAAAATGGGTCAGTTGACCAAAGTAAGACCAAATGAAGCTCAATACACTCAATTAGGACCAAAATAGGCTCATTACAACATCCTTTGGTTATCTACAACATCCTAGTGACTAAAATGGATGAATTGACCAAAGTAAGACCAAATGAAGCTCAATAGACCCAATTAGGACCAAAATAGGCTCATTACACCATCCTTTGGTTATCTACAACATCCTAGTGACTAAAATGGAGCCATTGACCAAAGTAAGACCAAATGAAGCTCAATGCACTCAATTAGGACGAAAATAGGCTCATTACATCATCCTTTGGTTATCTACAACATCCTAGTGAGTAAAATGGAGCCATTGATCAAAGTAAGACCAAATGAAGCTCAATACACTCAATTAGGACCAAAATAGGGTCATTATATCATCCTTAGGTTACCTACACCTTTCTAGTGACTAAAATGGATGAGTTGACCAAAGTAAGACCAAATGAAGCTCAATACACTCAATTAGGACCAAAATAGGCTCATTACACCATCCTTGGGTTATCTACAACATCCTGGTGACTAAAATGGAGCCATTGACAAAAGTAAGACCAAATGAAGCTCAATACACTCAATTAGGACCAAAATAGGCTCATTACATCATCCTTTGGTTATCTACAACATCCTAGTGACTAAAATGGATGAGTTGACCAAAGTAAGACCAAATGAAGCTCAATACACTCAATTAGGACCAAAATAGGCTCATTACAACATCCTTTGGTTATCTACAACATCCTAGTGACTAAAATGGATGAATTGACCAAAGTAAGACCAAATGAAGCTCAATTCACCCAATTAGGACCAAAATAGGCTCATTACACCATCCTTTGGTTATCTACAACATCCTAGTGACTAAAATGGAGCCATTGACCAAAGTAAGACAAAATGAAGCTCAATGCACTTACTTAAGACCATAATAGGCTCATTACATCTTCCTTTTGTTATCTACAACATCCTAGTGACTAAAATGGATGAATTGATCAAAGTAAGACCAAATGAAGCTCAATACACTCAAGTAGGACCAAAATAGGCTCATTAAATCATCCTTTGGATATCTACAACATCCTAGTGACTAAAATGGAGCCATTGACCAAAGTAAGACCAAATGAAGCTCAATACACTCAATTAGGACGAAAATAGGCTCATTACATCATCCATTATTTATCTACAACATCCTAGTGAGTAAAATGGAGCCATTGATCAAAGTAAGACCAAATGAAGCTCAATACACTCAATTAGGACCAAAATAGGGTCATTATATCATCCTTAGGTTACCTACACCTTTCTAGTGACTAAAATGGATGAATTCACCAAAGTAAGACCAAATGAAGCTCAATACACTCAATTAGGAGTTAAATAGGCTCATTACACTATCCTTTGGTTATCAACAACATCCTAGTGACTAAAATGGAGCCATTGACTAAAGTAAGACAAAATGAAGCTCAATACACTCAAGTAGGACCAAAATAGGCTCATTACATCATCCTTTGGATATCTACAACATCGTAGTGACTAAAATGGAGCCATTGACCAAAGTAAGACCAAATGAAGCTCAATACACTCAATTAGTACGAAAATAGGCTCATTACATCATCCATTGGTTATCTACAACATCCTAGTGCGTAAAATGGAGCCATTGATCAAAGTAAGACCAAATGAAGCTCAATACACTCAATTAGGACCAAAATAGGGTCATTATATCATCCTTAGGTTACCTACACCTTTCTAGTGACTAAAATGGATGAATTCACCAAAGTAAGACCAAATCAAGCTCAATACACTAAATTAGAACCAAAATAAGTTCATTACACCATGCTTTGGATATCTACAACATCCTAGTGACTAAAATGGATGAATTGATCAAAGTAAGACCAAATGAAGCTTAATACACTCAATTAGGACCAAAATAGGCTCATTACATCAACCTTTGGTTACCTACACCTTCCTAGTGACTAAAATGGATCAGTGGACCAAAGTAAGACCAAATGATGCTCAATACACTCAATTAGGACCAAAATAGGCTCATTTCAACATTCTTTGGTTATCTACAATATCCTAGTGACTAAAATGGATGAATTGACCAAAGTAAGACCAAATGAAGCTCAATACAGTCAATTAGGACCAAAATAGGCTCATTACACCATCCTTTGGTTATCTACAACATCCTAGTGACTAAAATGGAACCATTGACCAAAGTATGACCAAATGAAGCTCAATGCACTGAATTAGGACCATAATAGGCAAATTACATCATCCTTTGGTTATCTACAACATCCCAGTGACTAAAATGGATGAATTGATCAAAGTAAGACCAAATGAAGCTCAATACACTCAAGTAGGACCAAAATAGGCTCATTAAATCATCCTTTGGATATCTACAACATCCTAGTGACTAAAATGGAGCCATTGACCAAAGTAAGACCAAATGAAGCTCAATACACTCAATTAGGATGAAAATAGGCTCATTACATCATCCTTTGGTTATCTACAACATCCTAGTGAGTAAAATGGAGCCATTGACCAAAGTAAGACCAAATGAAGCTCAATACACTCAATTAGGACCAAAATAGGGTCATTATATCATCCTTAGGTTACCTACTGAAAGTGTATGTGTGCACGAGAAGGGGGGGTTGAATCGTGCAAGTTTTGAAAATTACCTTTTAAAACTTTTACTTAGAAAGCTGTTTTTACGCAGAAGGTGGATTTAAGAGCTTGCAGCGGAAATAGCTTTCTGAGAAGATTAAGTTTCTGAGAACTTAGTCTTTCTAAGAAAGTTCCTATCTGAGTAGTCTTAAGAAAATGACTTTGACTTATAATCTTTTAAACGCTTTCTGATTTTAATTGGCAATGTTTTCACAAGACCTCTTAGTTAAAACCGTGGTTGAGTTTTTCTCAAAGCTTTATGCAATTAAAGAGTAAGAGAGAAAAGCTTAACACAAAGAGTTTTATACTGGTTCGGTTATAACCAACCTACTCCAGTCCTCAACCTTCAGTGAGAGTTCTTAGATATTCTTCTTAATGTGCCTTCTCAGACAACACTGCCTTTACCAAGTAAAGGACTTCCACCACTTCACAACCCGACGTGGTTTCTTTGCCTCACACTAGAGACTTCCTTGCCTCACACTAGAGGACTTCCTTGCCTCAAACTAGAGACTTCCTTGCCTCAAACTAGAGGACTTCCTTGCCTTAACCAATTAAGGACTTTGAACTTTGCCTCAAACACTAGAGGACTTAAACTGCCTTCACACAAAGAAGGACTTAGCGTTTTCGAAGGTTTGTTTTGATCGAAAACAACTACCAAGACTAAGTTACAAACCTAGTTTTACACTTAGTAGACTTCTAGAATTAACTTACAAATGTAAGAATTTACACCAATTCAGAACTAGAAGATTTTGCAAAGTTAGAAGAACAATTTCGTAAAAATTGTCTTTCTGAGAAAGTTCTAAGTTTTCGCAAAATGATTTCAATTCAACAGAGTTTTGGCACGTTTAATCAGAGTTTTAGTGCAAGAGTTTCGTCATATTGCTCTGGAATGAACTCATATATATAGGCATCAAGAGCCGCGAATTAGAGGCTTTCACTTTGCTTATGTGGCTGTGTCCTTTTCAGAACGGCTCCCTGCTACAGTCAGCGCAAAATGAGGAACTTTTCAGAACTGCACAGTGCGCGTGTTCCCACTTCCTTGCTAGTTGTAGCGAGCTTTCTGAGTCTGTTTGCACTTCCTTGAGTCCAGACACTTACTTGGTTGCTTCTGAGTCCAACCTTCTAGAGTTGTACGGACTTCTGAGGCTAACCTTCTGAGGGAAGACCCTTCTGAGAACTACTAGTCGCGAGGTCTTCTGAGACCCTTCTGAGGCGACAATGTTCTTTCCTCAGAAACATGTTTTCACCTTCTGCGCTTCTGAGATATCCTTTCTGATATCTTCGGCGCTATGATTTTATCAATTGATCTCGAGGTTACTGATGTTTTGTCTTGGTCTTTGCTCATGGTATTGCAATAATTTATAGCTTTCTGAGACACTTAGCGCACATATTAGCAAACCTTAAGTAAAATTTTATACTTATGACTTACCTTGTTATCATTAAAACTTTCATGACTTTAAGAGATTATGCTTAATTCTCTCAGAAGGGTTCTGGAGCTTACAATCTTATCATGTTATCTTACCATGTCATGTTATCTTATCACGTGAGGTTATCTTGCTAGGTTATGCTATGTTACTATGTTATATTATCTTACTATGTGATGCATGTGATCTATCCAAGCAGGTTATTTTCCTAATCATATCATCTACCTAAGCACATTATAGACCTATCATATTAACTGCCTAAGCATGTTATCTATCTATCATATTATTTACCTATGCATATAAACATAAATATAAACATAAACATAAATATAACTATAAACATAAACATAAATATAAACATATAAACATATAAAATATAACGTATAAACAAAACATAAACGTAAACATATAAACATATAAACATATACAAATGCTACTGTGTGGCAGCCACGGCACATCCACCCTAAAACCTCCACTCACCTGGAAAGTCCTGAGACTGGAAGGCACCGCTAGCTCCGGCTCCAGCTATCGGCACCGCGTTTGCACCTGGCGTGCAAAAGACCCATCAGGACCGCACAAAAGAAAACCAAAACTTGAACTAGGCTGCGCACTGAACCTCCGCTAGCGAGTAATACCTTCTCGCTAGCGATGGCACACTCGCCAGCGAGCACTCACAGCTCGCTAGCGACCAGCACGCTGACAGGGGCAAAAATGTCTTTTCACTCACCGTCGGGAATTTTCTCTGACCGAGATATCCCCAAGGTGTCAGACTCACACTCCACCAGAGTTCCTCTTAATATAAAGGACGCCCAAAGCACTGCTTTGATAAGGCGGGTGCATGAGGTGTGAGGGAAAAGCTATACTAACCACTCATATATATAGGGGGATGGGGGAAGCTGAAATGCTGTTTTGAGCAATGTGGGACTTGACTGCTCGCTAGCCGCCAAAATCTGCTCGCTAGCGGCCATAATCTGCTCGCTAGCCGCCATCATCTGCTCGCTAGCCGCCACCTGCTGACAGCATTAGTGCTTTCTTCATTTTACACGTTTTAACATCATTTCTAACCCTTCTTAGACATACTTAGACCATATTAAAGCACTTTCTAAGGGGTACTATGATACGGGGTATCACATGTGTGCTGATGCAGAGGGGTCAGGTGATAGCTTATGCATCCAAACAACTAAGGAAGCATGAGCAGAACTACCCACACATGATTTGGAGTTGGCAACAGTGATCTTCGCCTTGAAGTCTTGGAGGCACTACCTCTATGGGGACACATGTGAGATCTTCACGGATCACAAGAGTCTGAAGTACATCTTCGAGCAGAAGTACCTGAATCTGAGACAAAGACGGTGGTTGGAGCTCCTTAGCGACTATGATTGTTCGATCAAGTATCACCCGGGGAAGGCGAACGTGGTGGCGGATGCCTTGAGTAGGAATCCAGTGGTGGAGGAGCGGAGATCGTAGGGGAGTTTAGCCCACGTTGCACCATAGAGGAGACCCATGGCAGGGGAGATCCAAAGGTTGGAGTCTGAGGGTGTTTGGTTTGAGGTTGATGGATCGGGGGCGCCCTTAGCCCATATCAGTATTAGGTCGACGTTTGCAGAGCTGGTGAAGCAGCGTCAGTCAGAGGATCCGAAGTTGGTAGAGCTCAGAGAGAGGGTTCAGAAAGGAGAGTGTTCAGACTTCTCAGTGGATGCAGATGGGGTGCTCAGGATTGGAGATAGGCTATGCGTGCCAGAGCTCGGGGACCTACGGGAGACCATTTTGAGAGAGGCTCATTGTACACCTTACTCGGTCCACCCAGGATCGACTAAGATGTACAAAGACCTCAAGCCGTTGTATTGGTGGCACAGCATGAAGAAGGATGTAGGTGCGTTCGTGACCCGATGTTTGGTGTGTCAGCAGGTCAAGGCTGAACATCAGCGACCGGCGGGGATGCTTCAGGACCTTCCACTGCCAGTGGAAGTGGAGAGGATAGCTATGGACTTTGTCACGGGGTTGCCACGGGTACTGAGGGGCTTCGACGCTATCTGGGTTGTAGTGGACAGGCTCACGAAGTCAGCTCACTTCATTCCAGTGAAGACTACGTTTACGGCTACACAGTATGCTCGACTCTACATCGACAGGGTTGTCAGGTTGCATGGGGTTTTGGTTTCCATCATATCAGACAGAGGGTCACAGTTCACATCCACGTTTTGGCGTGCCTTACATCAGGCTTTAGGCACGAGGTTGGATCTCAGTACAGCTTTCCACCCACAGACTGACGGTCAGTCGGAGCGCACGATCCAGACATTGGAGGATATGTTGAGAGCATGCACCTTGACTTTAGCGGTTCCTAGGATGAGCAGTTACCATTGGTTGAGTTTGCATACAACAATAGTTATCAGACTAGTATTCAGATGGCTCCTTTTGAGGCCTTGTATGGGAGACGTTGCCGTTCACCATCGGTTGGTTCGAGACAGGAGAGGCTCCGGTGGTAGGTCCAGATCTGGTTCAAGATGCCTTGGAGAAAGTACGGTTGATCAGAGAGTGTTTGACAGCTGCCCTTTCTCGACAGAAGGCCTACGTAGACAAGAGATGACGCGACTTGGAGTTTGCAGTCGGGGATCAGGTGTTCTTGCGAGTATCCCCGATGAAGGGGGTAGTGAGGTTCGGTAAGCGGGGAAAGCTGAATCCTCGCTATATCGGACCTTATGAGATTACAGAGAGGGTGGGCAAGGTGGCCTATCGGTTAGCCCTTCCAGCTGAGTTGGCAGCGATTCATCCGGTCTTCCATGTGTCAATGTTGAGGAAGTACGTTTCAGATGAGTCTCATGTTCTGAGGTCACAGCCGATGCAGTTTGATCAGAGTTTGGGTTATGAGGAGGAGCCAGTAGCCATCGTTGACCATCAGATTAGAAAGCTTCGTTCGAAGGAGGTACCTCTAGTCAAGGTCATCTGGAGGAATCACTCTGGAGACGAAACCACATGGGAAACGGAGTAGTCGATGAGGGTGAAGTACCTGTATCTCTTTGATCCGCGAGGTAAGTTTTATACGTGTTTCCAGTGTTTCTTTTCTTTATGAGTAGTTTGGATTTGGGGACCAAATCCTTAAAAGGATGGGAGATTGTGATACCCCGTATCACAGTGTCCCTTAGGAAGGACTCTCTTTAGGACGCGTCAGAAACACGTCAGCAAGTTGCTGTCAGAGGGGCTCGCTAGCGAGCAGTCAGCGCCTGCTAGCAAGAAGCTCGTCGCTAGCGACCATGTGTTAGTCACTAGCGACCAAGTCGAGTCCCACATCGGTTGCAGCATGATGTCAGCCTGTCCCCCTCACCTATATATATGAGTAGTAGTGAGTTCTATCTTTACACCTCATTCTCCCGCCTTTTTCAAGAGCAGTGCTTTTGGTCGTTCTTTTTCAGTAAAGGAACTCTGTCGGAGTGAGGTTCTGACGCCTTGGGGATTTCTCAGTACGAGTAAAGTTCCCGACGGTGAGTAAGAGCGGGCATTTCTGCCCTTTCCTGCGCGAAGCGCGCTAGTGGCCAAGAGAGGCTCGTTGGCGAGCGTGTCCGCGCTAGCGAGCGTGACAGTCGCGTTCTCAGTTCAAGTTTTTTTTCTTTTCTTCAGGGGTCCTAATGGGTCCTTTTTGCACTTCAGGTGCGAACGCAGTGCCGCTGGCTGGAGCCGGAGTTGACGGTTCTTCTCAGTGTCAGGAATTTCCAGGTGAGTGGAGGTCTTGCATGTAGTTCAGCATTTATGGCATATATTTATGTTTGATAACTAGACAATTAGGAAAGATAATAATAAAATTTTTTGCATGTGTTTGTAGTAGAGTAGTAGTAGAAGTAGTAACATGTTAGGTGGTTAAAGTAGATTAGTAGAGACTTATGTTTTTATGCTGTGTATATGAACTGCTGATTGGTTGGCTGTTTATTGGATTATAATATAACATGTGATTAAGATAGATAAACATATTATGAATAGAATTCATGACATGTATGATTGCTTGAGTGAGTTATGTGCTGACTGTGTAGAGTAGTTACGCCGTCCTTGATTAGTATACGTCAGACGCTATGGCCGGTGGTCAGTCCCGGTATCTTAGTATGGTTTACTAATTAGCGGTGAGTCGCCCGAGCCCGCCAAGTACGTTCCGATCCCGGTTATCGGACGGCTTGGTTACAGATACAGTCATACCCCACGAGGGTCAGTTATGAGTAAACTCATGTCGCGCGCTGAGTCAGATTGGATTATGCCTATGCTGAGCGCTAGGTGACAGATCACAGATATAGTATACAGTGAAGGGCTTCGTATGCATACTTTAGTGACAGCTCGACAGGATATTGATTGTATGATTGGTAACATGCTAGTTTGTGGTATATGTTATGGATGTTGCATTGCATGCATGTTCTCCATCACTGAGTCGATGACTCACCCCTCATCCATATTTCAGAGTACGATCCTGCAGTAGACGAGGAGCCGTTGATCCACTAGAGGTCGTTCAGCTGTTATCTTGGGTGAGCTCCGCTTCGATCGTGGAGACTTAAGTTATTGTTTATGTTTATCTCAGTTATTAGTCTTATAAAACATTTCAGTTCCAGTTGTAATAGTTGCTCCAGACTTTAGAGCCAGGTTACCTTTACGGTTACGTTTCATATATCAGTTTAACTTGCAACTCAGATATTTTCAGTATTCCCAGCAGTTAAACAGTTATATACAGTTATCAGATAAACAGTTATTTTCCGTTAATTCAGTTTATTTAAAAGTTTATGTATACGTTTAGCGTGCTCGTTGGGATAGTGCCCTTCGCACGGACACCCCTAAGAGGCGGGGTGTTACAACTTATGAGATTACATAATATTAAAATGGCTCGGTTATTAGATGCCCTAAAAATAACCAAATTATATAAATAAAATCATTAACATTTTAACCAAATTACCAATTCTTTCATGTATAAGTACAACCTCTAACACTGACCATTGACCAATAATTTCTTCAAAATCAAACAAATCCCTCAAAATATTTAAACAAACAACTAATTACATGCAACTGCAAATAACTTAATCATACTACTAACCATTTCAATAATATACCCTTTATGGTTTTCCAAATCTATAAATTTCATGTTAACTTTCAAAAAAAAATTTCCCTGTTCAATTACCAATCTTCCCAACTGTGGACTAAAGCAATTAACGCAATCAACCCAAAATCAATATTTGCTTAGGAATGAGTAAATCTGTTAGAGTTTTAACAAAAACCATAAAAACTTTAGTGTCGTTCATATTGATTCATCGAGAAGTAATAACCAAAAGCGGAAGCTAACCTGGATCCATAGTGAGTGATTGATGACTACAAAGGTTGTCGAGCTGCTTGTGTGAAGGTGGTTCCTGGCCTTCCTCAACCAAAATCTCCAGAGTCCTTTTCAGGCTTGAGAACAATTCTCAGATGGGTTAAGAATTTGCAAAATATGATTTTGATGTATTGGGGACCAAACCCTTTTGTCTCTATTTATGCTTGATCCTTTGGTTCCCATTAAACCCCGTAAAGACCAAGATAGAGTAACGATTTTTACTCATAATTTCTCCAAACTGACAAATAATTAAGTGTGACTTAATATTATTTATAATCAATAATGAGACCGTTACAAATGTCACAGCTAAATAGCTATAATGATTATTAATATAATTTATAGCCCATAAATTAGAATAAAGAAAATTAAATTTTCTAACAATCTCCCACTTGGGCTATAATATTATATATACTGAAAAATAATCATATCAAAAATTTATGTGCACATCTGAATGCTATTTAATCTTAATTATTTTAACAATCTGGTCCATCTCTTATATCAATGAAGGAACTACCGCAGCTTTTCCCGCATTAGAGTCGCGATTAAACCACGATGATCACAACATTGATAGAATCAATGACATAGATCAAATTTGGATGAGTAATATGGAAATAACATGAAAATGATCTCGCACATGTCTATTTCCAATGATCCAAACTTTATTCTTTATGAGATCAAATTAAATAATCCAGAGTGATAAATAAAACCAAATACTTTATTTCTGCAGAAAATATCCATAAACTTAAGGTGTGTCTGTGAAACACATGAGCATCCAAATACATACTCCCACTGAAACAATATATCGTATAAAATGATATTACACCCAAATGAGTACTGAACTCATGAAAGACCATAGGTTTGATTTCCTTAGTAAGTGGATCCGTAATTATGTAGTTTATGTTAATATTCTGTAAAGACACCTTAATCACTCTGTATTTCCTTAAATAATATGATTATAAACAATTTGTCACAAAATAACTTAAGTGGTCTTTCAACTTTATTCAAGAATTTGCAATTATGTGACAAAATTACATAATCATATTAACTTGATGTTTCTTAATGAGCAATAAGCTCAACTGCCTTGGTAAAGAGAGCAGTGAGTGTCTGATTGACATTTTACCAAAATATTGCTCCTCCAACAAGCATAGAAATATAACCAAAAATGAATCTATAATTCTCTTGGCATCTCACAAACTCGGCATCTAGATTTTTGATGATCTCTAACTTCACCCGACTTCTTGAATGTGAGCATGTGATGTTTTGTTCTTTAATGAAACCAGAAGCCTTAGTTGGTTGTTAACCAATAATTTATTCTCACATTAATCAAGTATCTACCTAACACTCAATAATGTACACAAAATCCAAACGCGTACAAAATTGAACATGTCTCAGACTTCCAACTTCTAGAGTATAAGAAGTCTTTTGCATTTCTTTAATTTAAACAATCATTCTTAGGGCACTCATTAAGACAAAACTTGTCTCCCTTAGCAATATGGGTATTATGCATTCTGCAATTCTGAATGTCAAACATCACGAGTCCCTTAAAATGGTAGCTCTTTTGCGACAATTCAAAAATAGCTCGAGATAATTTCGATACATCTGAATTCCTAATGCAAAAGAGACTTTCCAAGATCTTTCGTATCAAATATCTTTAATAGATCCATTTGATATTCTGAACCAAAACTTTATTATAATTAGCAAACAATGTATTATCAACATGTAATGTCAAAATATATGTTCTCCCACTGAACTTATGAATTACAAATCATGTCCTCATTTATCTCAGAGCCAAATGAGATAATAATTAATGATATTTATAATATCCTTTACTAGAATTTGGGATCTGACATAAACTCATTGATGGTTAAACCATATTATTTATATTCATCTAATGAAACTTATGATATTGATATGCAACAATGTCAGAGTGAAACCTTTTAAGAACAAGACATGCTTTATCTTTCTTCACATTACCTTTTGAACCTCCAGATTTAAATACTAATCTGTAACTAATGAGATTCATACCTTCAGGTAATGAGATAAGTACCTAAAAGTCATTGTTCACTTCTTCACTCTTGACAATCAATCCACATTCGAGAAATGAATATATTTTTCATGTCTTGATAAAAGTTGATTATATATTTTTCTTTCATCAATCTATTTCTTTCTTATATTCCTAGAGGAACAATAAAACATAATTTTTCCTTTCTCTATTGGACTGCCTTAATGACGTAAGTTCTTGAGTTTATTGAGTTTGTTTTTAAGTATATTTTCTTTATCTTGATTGGGAAAGTTGTCAACATTCTTCTTTTTTTAACCTTATCTCTCCCCTCAAACTCAATATCCTCAATGAACTAAATATCTTCAATGATGCAGTGAGACCATAATAACTTTAAATCTCATATACCAAAAAAATATCCAACTAAGCAGTTGTTGACCATCTTTATGTCTAATTTTCTTTATTTGACCGACAAAAAAAACATCTTAATCAAACAACTTCAAATGTATAAAAGCCTTATACTGAAAAAATATTTTCAGTCTGAAAGTTCATAAGGAGTTTTGGTCACTACCTTGGTTGAAACTTTATTAAGAATATAAGCTGCAATATTTTATTCCTTAAAATATTTACAACTAAGACTTCTTATAGGAGATAAAGGTGTCATAAACTTAAATGAATCATGTTTTCACATAAAATAATAAATAAAAGAGCTCCAAAAATAAAATAAAAAAATTTATTGACACCTAATCTCTTCCTTATTATTTATTTTTCTAAACAGACATTGCGACTTAAATAGCCCAATACCATACCGAAAAATAGAAGTATAGTATTCCTCATATGTCAAATATGACATTCGACAATTCATTCTTAATGTGTCCCAATATTATTAGAAGTGATAGCCAAAATTTATATATACATATAAATTTGTTTCCTGCACTATTTCTTCCAAAGTAGACTAATGATAGCAACTTTATTCATTTCTTTATATTTTGTCCTTAAAGGTGTTTTCCAAATGATTACTTTATTTTAGTCTTAACACACTTCTCTTCCTTTAAAAAAATAGCTTAGCTATTTTTCCTTTTACCAGTTACAATAACTGACATTAAACCAAATAAATTATGCTTGAAGAGAAGTCAAAACTAAATTCACAAACACATCATTAGATAACTCTAATTTTAATGCATTTAGTTTCAAAACAAGATAAGACATATCCATGATGTACTCCCTTAGATTTTATTTTCCTTAACACTTTATTGAAAACAAGTTCAATAAAATCGCACTTGTTTTACCTTATTGCTTTTGATAAAGCCCTTAGAAAATAATAACTATCTTGACACCTAATACCTTTTTCGGACAATAGCCCATGAATATTTATATATCTTCATGCTTCAAGATCATAAGATTTATGCAATGAATAGTCTCACTTCTCAAAGTACTCAAATTTTTTTTTAATTTTCTTATGAGAACCTTTATCCATAAGAGAAATGAGCTTATTCAAACTTTAGTGCACAATCCAAGATCAAACAACCATAATAGGAACAATAATTAATTATATTCCTAGTCCTTAGTACTAGTGTAATTCAACGCATGAATAGACCAATAATGGCAGATAACACAAACATATATAAAATAAAAATATAATTAGAACAAAATAATATACTCAAACAAATTTTATAAATTCAAATAATGGTGGGTCCATCACAAGATACCTAGCACAACATTAATATTTAGTCTTTGGACAGAAATATTAACTTGTAAGTGGTACTCTTAATGTAGTAATAAAGTATTGAAAGTAATTCCTGTCAAACAACAAGTTCATCTTTGGACAAACATGTTGCTCACATGGAGCCTAATAACCACCACATACTCACTGCCACAATTATAAGCATAATTCAGCCAGGTATAGACCTTCCTTTGGGCCAATCAATACCTGTATGAATTCTGAATAGTAGTTAAATATTGATAATAAGTCCTGTCAAACAATAAGTCTATCTTTGGATCGACTTATCATTCACATGGAACCTAACAATTATCACATATTTATCACTACAAGTGTGTGCATGTAATTCAGCAAAATATTGACCTTCCTTTGGGCCGACCAATATTCGCAAGAATTACTTACTCCTAATTGTCCTTATGTTCCAAAATAAATCAACCTAAGCAATAGAGGCTACTTTGGAAGCATATCGCTCCAATCAATCTATCATAGAACTCATACGATTGTTGCCAAAATCCTTATGTAACACTATTATGAATTTTTATTCATTACACAAGTGAGCAGGAAATTCGCCACCAAATGTATTGACATTCCTTTGGGCTGATCAATACTTAACGAATTACATGCCAACAATTATCCTTATGTTTCAGAATAAATTAACTTACACAACAAAGGCTACTTTGGCAGCATATTGTTTAGCC